>SKCR01035046.1:0-17322 GCA_019454045.1 Zanthoxylum bungeanum
GATGTATTCACACAAAGCATGTTCTAAATCAATCTAATCCAATTAATTACTCTTTGATTATGACCATCCAATGTTCAAACCACGATTTGATTTGCGCGAGTCCAACTCGTGTAAGAATAAATACTCAAAGTAAGTATTCTTGAATTAATCGAACTACAATGTCAAATCAAATTAAATTATATTCAATAGTAATTCATATTTTATTCCAAATTAAATAATTACACTTTTAATAGTGTTTTTAGACTTGGGTGGGTTTTCCTAGGTTAGTCCCCACGATCATTACGCAATGAAATCATATGTGAATACAATAAGAAGTATGGCGAATCATCTTACAAAGATCTGTTTTGTGATGCGTTGAACACAAAAATATCAAGCTTTGTGACGCTCTCGGCAAACCCCAAAACTTGTGCTCCAAGTTTTCGTTCATGCCTCCATTGAGCTCCAAGCTCCAAGCTTTGCAATGGTGATTCCTGCTCAGGGTTTGTTTCGCTATCACTTGGATGATTCTTCATGGGCTGCATTGGAAAGATTTGCCACAATCTCCTTGTTTCTTCTTTTATGTCTCGGCCAAGCAAGATGAGAAGAAAATTGGCTTCAAAAAAGCCGTAAAGGGAGAGGAGGGAAAAAGGGTTCCCTAAACCGTGATGTCTTGCAAAAAGAGATGGAGAATTTGGTTTGTATTTGGTTATTTTAATTTCCCAAATCAATACAAACAACAATTACCATTTAATCCAAAAAGGTACAAGACTTTTAAGTCTTCAACCACCACCATCCATGTTGGACAAAATGACCCATAGCGTCACTATTTGTACAGATCGGGTGTTGTTGTACAAATTAACTATTGACAAGGAAATTGCACTCTCATCATTTGTGATTAGATCACCATAAATGTATAAATGAAGAGAGGTCCATGTGATTAGTTCCTGGATTGGAGATGATATGAGACAGTATCAATCCCCGAAGGATTAATCATTAAATATCCCTAGCTGGAGTATTATCGAGACATACATCGATAATACGGAATAGGCTATATTGCACTTGTGCGCGTTGTGAGGGCACACGGCATAGTTCTCATATATATTTAAGTATTGGATACTTATGCAAGTGCGATAGGAGGTTTGTTTTCACCGATGGTACGGGAAACAGCTTCGCTCTGGATAGACCCCTCGGAATCCCATTGGTATTATGACTATGTGTCTATGGGAGGCCGAAATCAAGGTGTTATGTATAGTCTTAACCTGAGACTTACATCGCTAAACTTACGATAATCGATAGACTTTGGTCTTGGTGGTACAGGGCTTTACCCGGTTCTGCGACACCACTTCTGGGTTTATCAGAGAGTCGTAGTGTATTGGGTGTGATGTCAAGTGGAAGTATCACTTCCATTCATCTAGTGATATGATGTCACGCAGGATACGGTATAGTGCTCTTAAGTGTTGCGCAACCATCAGTTTTATGACTAGGTCATGCATATCCGATTATAGAGACTAGTTACCAGACATCCGACATGTGCTTCGGACGGGGCAGACACTTATCCCAGCCCCAGCCCTAGCACGTGACTATCCGATACTGGGCTGATATACACAATACTACTACGGTATACTATGCTTGATACAGATCTATATATTCCTGTAAGAATATTTCTGGAGAATTGGGTAGGCATGGCGCTTTGCTAGAAGCCAACCTTGTCTTTTAAATCGGTATAAACGTAGTACGAGGTACTTACGTGTTCGATATATCCGACGACCGTATTACTGCCAACATATCCGGAGATCTCATGGGTCGCTTCCTGAAGATTCACCGATGATGTATAACTCGCACTTAATTAATCTAGGATTAATTAGAAGAGAGAGAAAATTAATCTGGGATTAATTGCGGAGATATTTTATCTGGGATAAAATATTAATTAAAGAGAGAGAACGATTAATTTGGAATTAATCGATAAAATAATATATTTGATATATTATTAGAAATTGGATTTCGACGCGGAATTAAAATTAGATTTTAATTCGGGCGAACGAATTATTTAGAATTAATTCGTTAGCGACGTGAATAGTGATTTCGCTAGGCGTAATCATTTAATTACGACGACGGACAAATTCGTTAATTTGGATTAGCGAACCCGAGCCCGGGATTATTTGCGAGCGCATTCGCATTTCGAATTCGAGTGCGGCACGCAAGTCAAATTGTGCGTCAAATCGCTAGTCACATCAAGCGTCAATCAAATGTCACTTTGAGTGATATGACATGTTGTCACTTTGATTTGAGTGATTGATGTAGAAGTTGAAAAAGCAACATTTTGCTTTTTATTTTTGACTTTTGATATATAGAAATGATTATATATTTGTTTTGTTTTGGAAAATAAAATAATATACAACTAAAAATCATTTTACTCTCTCTCTCCTCACCACACTTATACGATCTCTCCCTCTCCCTCTCTTTTCTCTCTCTTCTCACTTTCGCTTGGAGCCGATTTTCTTCCCAAAAATTTCTGGTTTGACCGAAATTTTGAGAAGCAATGAAGAAGAGTATGCTACACACACATGGGTTATATTATGGTGATAGGGAAACGAATTTGTGAGCTTGGATTTATTTTTGGAGCTTGAAGCTTTGAGCTTCCATGGAGTCTTTCATGGCCGATTATTGGAGCCTCAAAACCCCCCACCGAGCAGTCCACTCCTGAGAAGCTATTGCCGAGCTTGGAGGGGGAAAAACGCAACGTTCTTCATCTTTCTCATTTCATCAAAACCTTCAATGTGAGTTTATTCCGCACCTCATTTGGATGTGTATTCACTCGTTTTTATGCATGATTTAATGATCTTGGGACTTGATTGAAACTCAACATGGTATCTTGAGCTATTGGTTGCATAAAACGAATTATTAGGGTTCTTGAGCAAATTTGGGGCTTTTTTATTTAAGCATGATTTTAACAAATTGTTTGTTTAAGAATGCTTGTATATGAATAAATTAGAGTTATATGTAATCAATTTGATGAAAAATTAATTGGATTGATTTTCCCCAATTTGCTTAATGTTGGCCCAAACTTTAATTTGGGTAAACTCAATTTGAGCATCAAATGATTAAATTGTTAGTATAGTATGCTTGAATGAGGTTGAATTGATGTTGTGCATAATCAATTTCATGAAATTTGGTTGGATCCATTTTCCCTAAATTTTGGGCATGACAAATTTGGGTAACTTGATTTTGAGCATGTTTAATGAAATTGATGATTTAGAATGCTTGAATGTTGTTTAATTGATGATTGATTAGATCAATTTGATGAAAAAGTGTTTGGAACAATTTTCCCCAAATTGCTTGTGATGGCCGAAAATATATCCCTAAAATTGTCTTGGTTTTTTGATTTTTTGTTCATTGGATGACTTGCAAATCATTTGGGGATGTTGAATTTATGTTTAATTTGTTCAATTGGATTGAATTTGATTTGGGCATAATTTCCCTCTTTGGCCGAGACACTTTGAAGCATGAAATTGGGTTTGATTTTGATTTAATTATTTTGACATGATTAATTGATGTTAAGCATGATTAATTGGACAAATTTTGTTTTGGAAACTTTGATTTGGGCATTTATAATGCTATACACTTTAGGTAATTTAATTGGGAAAATTTGGAATTTTGGAATTAAATTATTGGGCTTAAATTGGATTTGGGCTTTCAAAGTTGTTATTGGGTTTATTGGACTTTGTTGTACAAAGTTGGTTTAGGCCAAATTGGTTGGATCCAATTAGGCCCAAAACCGCTTCCAAAAGGCCCAAATGCGACTAATGAACCTTTAACGTTTAATTGGGCCTAATGGGCCTAAATTAATTTATGGGCTTATGGGGTAACTCCCGGATTGGACTTTTGTTTGCGGTTTGACCCGAGTTGACCAAAAGTCCACGCCTCAAGAAAT
Organism: Zanthoxylum bungeanum; assembly: GCA_019454045.1. Classification (NCBI taxonomy): domain Eukaryota; kingdom Viridiplantae; phylum Streptophyta; class Magnoliopsida; order Sapindales; family Rutaceae; genus Zanthoxylum; species Zanthoxylum bungeanum. Next base: position 3,911 of record SKCR01035046.1, read on the forward strand.
TAATTAAAAGCCCATTGGACTTTAATTAAATTAATATTGGATATTAATCGGGCTTTGAGACCCGTAACGATTAATTTGGAATTTAAGTCGTAAAGGTTTATTTTAATAAAGTGTAATATTTAATTTGGATTAAATAATGAATTAGAATTAAATACGTATTAAATTGGATTTAATCATGTAATTTAATTTAATTAGTAGAAATCGTACTTTGAGTACGTGTTCGCAATACGAGTTTGACTCGAACAAAATCAAATCTTTGTTTGAACATTGGATGATCACTAATTATCAAGATTATTAATTGGATTAGATTGATTGATAACATGCTTGTATGAATACATGGTTGTGATGTTTTGAATAATGTATATCGGATGGATATTAGCCAGGTGGGGCGATTTTTAGAAATTGTTGTAATAAATTTGATTTATTAAATTGGACCTGCGTGTCCAGCCTTATCTCTTATTTCTTTGTATTCTCTTCTCACCTATTCCCCTCCATGTAAATGAGGTTTCTTTAGAAGTGTAGTGTAACGGGTAGAAGTAATACATGTGCTAGCTTTGGGAGAGAAAATGAGAGATTTGATCTAGGATCAATGTAAAGTATCCATCCGCATATCATTATTATTTTTATCATGCGCTTTATTATGTGTTTAGAATGCATGTTTAAGGGTGTATGATGATGAGACCTTAACAAAGATAATTAAATTGGTAGCCAATTTGCACGCGAAAAACCCTCGTTAAATATCAAGCGTTTATTTTCCTTCCATTGAGTGATTTTACTCAAGATCCGAGATTGGCAAGGGTTGTTGGCCAAAGTCAAGCCCTTGTCCGTCGAAGATGTGTTTTAATCACGAAGCTTTGTTCCATATCGGTGTCGTGTCCAAGTTGTGGTTTGTTGGCCAAAGTCAAGACCACTTCTTGTCCATTGACATTGATTACGAAGCTTCCATGTCAATGGGTCCGCGCTTGACTGGGATCACTAGGTTTGTTGTGCCAAAGCCAAGGCCTAGTTGATTCAGAGGAAAAAGGTTAGGTATACATTCGATGTATAGGCATATATAAGATATATGTTTGGGACTTGGATGTCCACCTACTGGATCTAGGAGTTGGATAATCCAATTGATCTTCGAGATCTACCTAGTTAATTATCATACAATTTGTTGGCCAAAGTCAAGATTGTGTGATATTTAACGGGATCCTAGCCCACTAGGAAACACGGTTTCCCGAGTACTCGACAGAGGGTTAGAGGCTCGACGAAAAATAGTGGGAGGCAAGAATTGAATTTGCAATACTCGTTCATTACTCGCCATACGCGCTCATTTAAATTATTTCGTCATTAGATTAAATGTTAGTTGGACTAATATTTAAATTGTTGTGTTTAATAAACAGTTGGACTGTATTATACTTGATTATATATAATTGGATTATATTAATCAATATATTTGAATTAATTAATTTCAGTTTACAGTTGATTTTATAATTGGATTATAGTAATCAATGTAATTGAGGTTAATTAATTTGGATTATATTTGATTATATAGTTGGACTATTATAATCATTATAATATATATAGTACCACTAATCGTTGATTAAATAGTTGGACTATTGTAATCAAGATAAAATTGAAAAGTTGGATATTTAAAATATAATCTGGGATTGAAATATTTTAAATGATTTAATTTTCAAATTGGGAATAAATAAAGGTTACTTTATTTGATAAAATAACTTATTATACCTTAAGCCCAAAATTAAGCAAAATAAGTAGAGCATAAAATCTTTGGAAGATTTATGTGATGATGACTTTAATGCTTAATTTAATATACTTGTCATAAATCTAATTTTAGATTTAGAAGTATTAAAATTGCAATTTATAATTCTTGGAGAATTAATTGACTATTCTAGAGGAGATAAAGTCAAAGTTTGCAATTGGGCATGTAGCACGAGGTGCACATCGTTTCGATATTCTAAAACCCAAGGCTTGGCCTAAGGTTTCTGAAATATTGAAAAGATAATTGACATATCCCAAAGTGACTACCATTTGGATATGGCAGACACGAAGGAATTAAAGAAAGGGCGAGGCTCTAACTTTAAAAATATTTGTCTTAGTTATGTTCACAGCTAGTATTGAAATTAGATTTTAAATACTTAGTGTGGTACATAAAATATATGTATTGATGTTCAGAATCTGCTTTGAGCAGGATACTGACTTCAAGCTGAGATTGCTCTCTGCGAATCGGAAACGGGACGAAAGTCGCTGTTTCGACCGTAGATACCTAAGTTTAGGAACTACCCTTTGGGTATATACTTAAATTAGGAACTGTTATAATGTAACTAGTTTGACTAGAGACATTATCTCTATATCAGTTTTTAATCCGTTGCGGATAAAAACCCTTTATATTATAGAACACTAAGTGTTTTATTATATAAAGATGATACTGAGATAAATACATTAGATGTAAATAACAGAATTTTATATTTTGAATATAATAAAATCTCAAACATATAAAATGACAAATAAATAGCTCAAATTGATTTGATCAATGAGACTTATTTGTGGCATTGTTGTCTAGGACACAATTTAACGAGACTCGTATATCCACACTTTTGAAGAGTGGGTACTAGGACTGATTTGACTATTCAATAAGAAGTCTGCGAATCTAGTTTATTAGGTAAAGTACCTAAAATACTATTTGCTTGGTAATAGTAAAAGGCCGCCGATCTGTTTAGCCCTATTCATGGTGAAGTAAGTGGGCCCATATCTAGCTAGGCTAGATGTGAACATGAATATTTCGTGACCTTAAACGGATGTGGCAACGTTATGGTTATGTGTTTCTTTTGAAGAACACAATCGGAAACTTTTAGAGTTTCGACACGAAATAGACAAACAGATCGGCTATAGTATTATGCCGCCACCGGTAAGACCGTAATGGAAAATACTTAAGCAGTAAGTTTCTTATATACTTGAAAGAGTATAGTATTCTTTCAAATGAGGACTCCTCCCGGAACACGTCCAAGTGACGGTGTGCCCGAACGGATTAACCGAATCATGTTAGACATGATAAGGCTAATCATGAGTCGCTCTGAGCTACCATTTCCTTCAACGGATAAGTTTTAACAGTGCAATAACTTATTTAGAATAAGGTTCCATAATAATCTGTTTGACAGATTACATATTAGATATGAACGGGAAAGAAACCGGGTTTCTCATTCCTGGCAATTTGGGTATGCCAGGCATAACGTTTGGATGATACCAAACTAAGGACCCAAATTGGATAAGTGCCAATATTGGTTATCCTAAAGGAAACCATAAGTATAGTACTTGTAAATCTCACATGAGAACAATGTGATTGTTGCTCACCATGCGGTTTTTCCTGAAGGAATACCGATATGCAGTGGTCAGTGGGAGGATAGTGATACTCGATGAAAATCGGAGTAATACTGTTCAAGGCACGAAGTCCTTAATGGAACACAAATAGTTCATCTATGATGAATCTATACCATTAATCTTCAAATACACAAGACACTAGTAGATCGGATAGAGTCAGAAAACAACATAGGGTATGGGTTTCAGATCTAACCTCATAAAGATGTCAATCTTATGAAGGTATATCCGCAGACTACGTTTTGAGGAAGTGATACGAGGTATCGACTCCCTATTATGGCAAAGTGCCATGAATCCGAAATGGATTCCATGTTTAACAACTATTTTGGATACTAGTTGTTGTACCATAAGCATTGTGCCTATTGTACATTAAACGTCTTCAAGGAAGACATACATGGAAGGCAACATACGAACGTACAAAGCTGGGCTTTTGACGGAAAGGTATCGTTATCAACATTGTGTTAATAACGGTTCAACCTTTTACCTGTTGCTATGGTAAATCCATTTTGAAGATACTTATTGATAACTGCATATTTCATTTATGAAATGTGTCAGTTGCAGATCAAAATCGCTTTCCTGAAAAAGAAACCTTTTGGAGGATGCTTACAACATCCTGACGATTTTGTATAACCGACAAACAAGGTTTGTAGGTTATTCGATCCATGTTTGGATTGAAGCAAGCATAGGTTCTAGGAATTATCGTTTTGATGTAATCATAATGGAGTATGATTTAATTCAAATGAAATGATTCTTGTGTATATAAGGAGGTTAGTGGGAGAGCACTGATAATTAAATACCCATAAAACAATCGGTGAAAGCTTGGCTTTCATAGAAATTCTTTGTAGAATTCTGGGGAGTAACAACCTTTATTCAAGGAATAAAGATCTACAGGGATAGATTTGGAGTTGTTAACACTCTGGAAATTGTACATTTAAAATGTACTTGTATTGGTGTCTCATACGCTTCGAGCATATGGAGTCACAATCGGGTCAATCCAAGTGATAGTCACTGGATTGAAGATTAAGAACATCTGTTAGTATCTGAGAGAACTAAAGATGTTGTCTTAAACTATGGAGATGGAGAACTTGAAGTGACTAGGATCACTGCTGCAAGTTTCCAAACCGGTAAATACTGCGGTACTATAAAAGTTTGAACACTGGGACAGTGAGCTGGAATATTCCGAGCAAGATAACTGTTGCCGAATTAACAACAAATGCGGATTATTGCTGCAGCTGAGGCAGCAATAGAAGCATTTGATCGCTAATAAATCTAATTAAATTAGATATAGTTCTTTTAGCAGCTGAGCTAGGCGTCATCACAAGCTAAGGAATTAAAGGTCTCATCGACGATCCATATATATACTTCTATATCATCATGATTCGTTCGGATCATACATCGTGGCGATGTGATGATCGTAAATCGCTCAGAAGATAATTACGCAAATTCGCTGACGAAAACCTTTCCTCAGCAATTTGAGCGAACCGAACATAGTTCGGGTGTTAGACACTCGAGTGACTGGCTATGTGCCAAGTGGGAGATTGTTGGACAAAATGACCCATAGCGTCACTATTTGTACAGATCACGGTGTTGTTGTACAAATTAACTATGTGACAAGAAATTGCACTCATCATCTTTTTGATTAGATCACCATAAATGTATAAAAATGAGAGGGTCCATATGATTAGTTCCTGGATTGAGAATGATATGAGACAGTATCAATCCCCGAAGGATTAATCATTAAATATCCCTAGCCGGAGTATTATCGAGACAGGACATCGATAATACGAAATAGGCTAGTATTGCACTTGTGCGCGTTGTGAGGGCACAACGGCATAGTTCTCATATATTTAAGTATTGGATACTTATGCAAGTGCGATAGGAGGTTATGTTTCACACGATGGTACGAGAAACAGCTTCGCTCTGGATAGACCCTCGGAATCCCATTGGTATTATGACTATGTGTCTATGGGAGGCCGAAATCAAGGTAGGTGTGTATAGTCTTAACCTGAGACTTACATCGCTAATACTTACGATAATCGATAGACTTTGGTCTTGGTGGTACAGGGCTTTAACCGGTTCTGCGTACACCACTTCTGGGTTTATCAGAGAGTCGTAGTGTATTGGGTGTGATGTCAAGATGGAAGTATCACTTCAGTCATAGTGGAGATGATATCATATACCCAAATATATGAGAACTATGCTGTTATGCTCCCACAACGCGCACAAGTGTAATACTAGTCTATTCCGCATTATCCATGTCCAATCTCGATAATACAACGACTAAGGATATTTAATGATTAAAATTTTGTGGATTGACACTGTCTCATATCATCTCAATCTGGAACTAATCATATGGACCTTTTATCATTTATACATCTAGGTAATCCAATTACAAATGATAAAAGGGGCAATCTCATTTGTCACGTAGTTAATTTGTTCAACAACACCATGATGTGTACAAATAGTGATGATATTGGTCATAATTGTCCAACAATCTCCCACTTGGCCTATAGCCAATCACTCAAGTGTCCTACACCCGAACTATGTACGGTTCGCTCAAACTTCTGCTGAGAAAATGCTTTCATCAGCGGATTTGCAATGTTATCATCTGATGCGATTTATTCGATCATCACATCGCCACGATGTATGATCCGAACAAATCAGATGAATATTTGAAGTATATATCTGGATCGTTGATGAAACCATTAATTCTTTAGCCTGTGATGTAGCCTAGCTCATCTGCTAACAGAACTACTCCTAATCTGATTAGGATTTTTATCAATCCAAAAGGCTTCTATTGCTGCCTAAGCTGCAGCAATATTCCGCTTTTGTTGCTTATTCGGCAACAGTATCTTGCTTGGAAGATTTCCAGCTCACTGTTCCGTTATTCAAACTTTATAGTACCTTTGTTACGACTTATAGTCATTTTTTGTCGGTTAGGAAACTTGTAGTAGTGAACCCAGTCACTTCAAGTTCTCCTTCTCCATAGTATAAGAAAGTATCCTTGGATCATCTAAGATACTTATGGATGTTCTTAACATCAAGTCAGTGACTATCACTTGGATTGGCCTGATTGTTACTCCATATGCTCAAAGCATATGAGACACCAGGTCGCGTACATTTATCAATGTATGGTTTCTCAGAGAGTACCAAAAACTTTTAGATCTATCCCAGTAGATCCTTATTCCTAGAATAAAGGTTGTCTATCCCAAGAATTCTACGGAGAATTTTCATGAAAGCCAAGCTTTCACCGATTTTATTATGGGAATATCATTTCCAAGAAATGATATATCATCATTATTTAGGACATTCACTGTCATTGCGCTCCCACTAACCTCCTTATATACACAAGAATCATATCTGTTTTGAATTAAATCATACACCATTATAATTACATCAAAACATCAGTTCCAAGAACATAATGCTTGCTTCAATCCATGAATGGATCGAATTAACTTGCAAACCTTGTTTGCTCGTTTTGTTACGACAAAACCGTCAGAATGTTATAAACATCCTCCAAAAGGTTTCCGTTAAGGAAAGCGGTCATGGCATTCAGCTTCCTTATTTCATAAATGAAATATGCAGCATAAGCAAGCATTATCCAAATGGATTTAACCATGGCAACAAGTAAAAAGGTTCGTCGTAATCGACAAAATGTTGATAACGATACCTTTTCGCTACAAGCGTAGCTTAGTACGTTTGTATGTTGCCTTCCATGTATGTCTTCCTTGAAGACTTATATAGTACCAATAGGCACAATGCCTTTCGGTACAACAACCAGTGTCCAAACTTGGTTGGTTTACATGGAATCCATTTCGGACTTCATGGCACTTTGCCATAATAGGGATTCGATACCTTGTATCACTTCCTCATACGAATTCAGTTCGTATTCCTCAATAAGATTGACATCTTTATGAGGTGAGATCAAAAACCCATACCCCAGGTTGTTTTCTGACTCTCTCCGACTTACGCGGTTCTTGTGTATTTGAAGATTATTGGTACAGTTTCATCCTTGATGAACTGTTTGTGTTCCATTAAGGAATCGGTGCATGGAATAGTATTACTCTGATTTTCATCGAGGTTTACTTTCCTCCCACTTACCACTGCATATTGCTATTCCTCTTAGGAAAACCGCATGGCGAGAAACAATTACATTGTTCTCTTGTGAGTTGTATAAGTATTATACTTTGGTTACCCTAGGATAACCCACATTAAGCACTTATCCGATTTGGGTTCTAGTTTGGTATCATCCAAACATATGCCCACCATTCCCAAATTTTCAGGAATGAGAAACCCAGTTTCTTTCCTATTCATATCTAATATGAAATCTGTCAAACAAATTTTTATGGAACCTTATTCAAAATAAGTATTGCTGTTTAATACGTATCCCTTTGAAGGAAATGGTAGCTCAGAGCGACTCATGATTAACCTTAACATGTCCAACAAAATTTGGTTTCTCAGTTCGGACACACCGTCAAATTGACGTGTTCCGGGAGGACTCATCATTGAAAGGATACTATACTCTTTCAAGTATCTGAGAAACTTATTGCTTAAGTATTTTCCATCATGGTCTAACTGTTGGATAATATGACCCATAGCGTCACTATTTGTACAGATCATGGTGTTGTTGTACAAATTAACTATGTGACAAGGAAATTGCACTCTCATTATTTGTGATTAGATCACCTTAGATGTATAAATGAAGAGAGGTCCGTATGATTAGTTCCTGGATTGAGATGATATGAGACAGTATCGGTTCACGAAGGATTAATCATTAAATATCCCTAGTCGTAGTATTATCGAGACTGGACATCGATAATGCGGAATAGGCTGGTATCGCACTTGTGCGCGTTGTGAGGGCACAACAGCGTTAGTTCTCATATACTTAAGTATTGGATACTTATGCAAGTGCGGTAGGAGGTTGTGTTTCACCGATGGCACGGGAAACAGCTTCGCTCTGGATAGACCCCTCGGAATCCCATTGGTATTATGACTATGTGTCTATGGGAATCCGACATCAGGGTAGGTGTATTTGGTCTTAACCTGAGACTTGCATGCTAATGCTTACGAAAATCATATACTTTAGTTGAGGTGGTCTAGGACTCTAACCGGATTCTGTGTACGCCGAAGCTGAGTATATTGAGAATCGTAGAGTATTGGGTGTGATGTCAAGACGGAAGTATCACTCCAGTCATAGTGGAGATGATGTCACGCAGGATACGGATTAGTACTCTGAGGTGCTGCAGCCATCGGGATATTATGACAAGGTCATGTATATCCGATTATAGAGACTAGTTACCAGACATCCGACATGTGCTTCGTACGGGGCAGACACTTATCCAGCCCCAGGCCTAGCACGTGACTATCCGATACTGGGCCGATATGCACGATACTTAGTATACTACGCCTGATATAGATCCTTATATATTCCTGTAAGAATTTCTGGAGAATTGGGTAGGCATGGCGTTTTGCTAGAAGCTAACCTTGTCTTGTAAATCGGTAGGACGTGGTACTTGGTACGTACGTGTTCGGATACTCCGACGACCGTATTACTACCAACATATCCGGGGATCTCATGGGTCGCTTCCCAATGATACACCGATGACGTATGACTCGCACATTTATTACTCTGGGATTAATTTGTTGAGAGAGAAAATTAATCTGGGATTAATTACGGATATATTTTATCTAGGATAAAATATCGTCTAAAGAGAGAAAACGATTAATTTGGAATTAATCGGTAAAGTTATATATTCGATATATTGAATGAAATTAGATTTCGATGCGGAATTGAAATTAGATTTTAATTCGGGCGAACGAATTATTTAGAATTAATTCGTTGGCGACGTGAATAGTGAAATCGCTAGGCGTAATCATTTAATTACGACGCAACGGTAAATTCGCTAATTAGGAATTAGCGAACCCGAGCCCAAGTGTGATTGCGAGCGCATTCGCATTTCGAATTCGAGTGCGGCAACGCAAGTCACATCAAGCGTCAATCATTCGTCACATCAAGCGTCAAATCAAACGTCACTTTGAGTGATGTGATTGATTGATTGAAAGACATGTCACTTTAATAAAGGAAAATGAATAGTGATGTGTTTTGGTGAAATAGTGTAAGTTGGTGAGACATTTACCGTTTGATTATTATATATTATTTGGTAATGTTTTAATATATTTTCATGGAAAATATATAAAGAATTTGGGAAAATGCTTTGACCAACTTTAATACACATTTCTCTCCTCCTTTTCTCTCTTACATCTCACGCCCAAAGTGGCAAAAATAATCTCACAGTTTCTCTTGAAATGTCGTGAGTTTGAGGAAGCATGTGCCTTGATTTTGTGGCAAAATCAAGCGGAGCTAGCACTCGAGAGAGACTTACGAAGGTGTTAGGGAAACTCACCCATGAGCCGGGAATCATTCGACGAAGATTTGGAGCTCAAATTCAACACTCAAAACTGAAAAATAGTGGACAAAATCTGCACTGCAGGTCACGCCAATCCAGTGAGCAATTTTGGAGTTTTGTTCGTCGTTTCGTCTCAACCGATCGATGTGAGTATTCCGCAACTCCTTTGATATGTTTTCACACATGATTCATTGCTTGTTTGATCTTGGGACCTAGAATAAAACCAACAATGGCATCAAGAGCCTAGGTTCAAGCATGAAATTTTAGGGCTTAAAATTGGGTAAATTGATTTTGAGCATGATTTGGTTAAATTGTTTGATTGAGCATGTTAAATGATGTTTAATTTAAGATTGATTGGATCAATTTGTTGAAATTGTGATTGGATCAAATTTCCCCAAAATATATGTGTGGCCGAATATGTAAAGAATTTTGGAAATTTGGAATTTTTTGATTTTGATTCATTGATGAATTAGAATGATGATGGATAATGTTAATTTGAAATTAATTGGATTGAATTTTGAATTAAACAAAATCCCTAATTGCTTATGTTGGCCGAATTCAAAAATGCCCTTTAATGTCTTGGATTTTTGATTTTGGACAATTGGAGTGTTGGAAATCATTCGGGATGAGGATTTAATATCGATTGTGAAATTAATTGGATTGAATTCAAATCGGATAAAAATCCCTATCTTGGCCGAGACCTTAGAAGCATGTATGTGGGTTTGATTTTTCATTAATGTGTTGGACATGTGATGATAATAATGAGCATGATTAATTAGGCTAATTGATATTTTAGAAATGTTAATTGGGTAATTAATTATGTTGAACATTTATGTATTAAATTGGAAATTTGGAATTTGGTAATTTAATTACTTAGGCCTATTTTTGAAATTGGGCTTTTTAAAATTGTAATTGGGCTTATTGGGCTTTGTTATACAAAGTTAAGTTTAGGCCAAATGGATTGGATCCAATTGGGCCCAAAACCGCTTCCATAAAGCCCAAATACGACTTAATGAACCTTTTAAGTTTAATTGGGCCTAATGGGCCGAAATTGATTTTTGGGCTTATGGGGTTACTCCTTGATTGGGCTTTGGTTGCCGAAGCCCACGCTTAAAGAAATTAATTAAAGCCCATTGGACTTGAATTAAATTGACGTTGGACGTTAATCGGGCTTTGAGACCCGACACGATTAATTTGGAATTTAAGTCGAAAAGGTTTATTAAATAAAAGTGTAATATTTATTTGGAATTGAATAGTGAATTAGTATTAAATACATATTAAAATTTGATTTAATGTTGTAGTTTAATTTATTTATGAATTCGTACTTTGAGTACTTATTCGCAAAAACGAGTTTGACTCGAGCAAAATCAAATCGTTGTTTGAACATGGATGATCACATAATTATCAGATTAATAATTGATTAGATTGATTGATAACATGCTTTTGTGTGAATACATGGTTGTGATGAATGAATAATGTATATCGGATGGATATTAGTCGGGTGGGGGCAATTTTGGAAATTGTTGTAATAAATTCGATTTATTAAATTGGACCTGCGTGTTCCAGCCTTATCACCTCTTTTCTCTTTCTATTCTCTTCTCACCTATTCCCCTCAATGTAAATGAGGTTTCTTTAGAAGTGTAGTGTAACTGGTAGAAGTAATACAAGTGCTAGCTTGAGAGAGAAATGATCTAGGATCAATGTGTTAAGTATCCATCCGCATATCATTATTATTTATTTTCATATGCGCTTTATTATGTATTTAGAATGCATGTTTAAGGGTGTTATGATGATGAGACCTTAACAAGATTATAAATTGGTAGCCAATTTGCACGCGAAAAATCCTCATCAAATATCATGCGTTTTTCCTTCCATTGAGTGATTCTCACTCAAGATCCGAGACGGCATTGGGTTGTTGGCCAAAGTCAAGCCCTTTGTTCGTCGAAGTGTGTTTGAATCACGAGAGTTTTGTTACATGTCAGTGTCATGTCCAAGTTGTGGTTTGTTGGCCAAAGTCAAGACCACTTCTTGTCCATCGACATTGATTACGAAGCTTTCCATGGTCAATGGGTCGCGCTTGACTGGGATCATTAGGTTTGTTGTGCCAAAGCAAAGGCCTAGTTGATTCAGAGGAAAAAGGTTAGGTAATACATTGGATGTATTGGCATATATAAGATATATGTTTAGGATTTGGATATCCGCCTACTGGATCTAGGAATTGGATTGGATCCAATTGATTTTCGAGATATACCTAGTTAATTATCATACAATTTGTTGGCCAAAGTCAAGATTGTGTGATATTTAACGGGATCCTAGCCCAACTAGGAAACACGGTTTCCCGAGTACTTGACAGAGGGTTAGAGGCTCGCCGAAAAATAGTGGGAGGCAAGAATTGAATTTGCAATATTCGTTCAATTACTCGCCATACGCGCTCATTTAAATTATTTCGTCATATAAATTAAAAGTATTAGTTGGACTAATATTTAATGTTGTTTAATATATATAGTTGGACTATATACAAACTTATTCAATATGTAGTTGATTTTATAATTGGATTATAGTAACAATATAATTGAATTAAAATTATAGATGATTAAATAATTGGATTATTGTAATCATTATAATAAAAGGGTACCTGGAATAATTGATTAAATAGTTGGACTATTAAAATCAAAATAACATTGAAAAGATGGATATTTAAAATATAATCTCGGATTAAAAAATTTCAAATTTTCAAATTGGGAATTAAATTTCAGGATGGTCCTGGAAATAAATAATAAGTACTTTATTTGATAAAATAACCTATTATGCCTAAGCCCGACAATTAAGCAAATATAGTAGAGCATAATCTTTGGAAGATTTATGTGATGATGACTTAAAGTGCTTAATCCGTTATACTTGACATAAATCTATGTTTAGATTTAAGAAGTATTAAAATTGCAATTGATAACTCTTGGAGAGTTAATGACAAATCTCAAGGAGATAAGTGAATTTTTCAATTAGGTAAATAGCGCAAGGTGTTGGAAATTCTAATCCATGTCCAAGATCAAAAGAGCAAACAAATATATATAAATGAATGAACAATAATGAAGTATGGCGGAATCATACTCACAAAGATCGGAATGCGGATGCCTTTGATGAAATATAAAACAACCTCCTTTGTGCTTTGGATGATTCGGCCAAGGTAAGAAAAGAAGCTCCAAGCTTTGTTGATCACTCCAAGCTCAAAGATTAGTTTCCCATAACACCTTTGTATGATCCCTGATGGTGCTAGCCAAAGATGTGTATTAAAGTTCTAAACTTATACACTTCTTCACAAAGTTCTTAAGAAAATGGAAGAAAAATGGAGAGCCAAAACTGCAGTGAAGTTTCGGTCATGAGAGGGAGAGAGTGTTGTGATTTTTGTTACAAAAATCAATTTATATTTATGCCATAATATTTATTAAATAATAATAAACTTATGACACAAATCATGCAATGGCTTAGAGTGTCAAACACTCAATTTCCATGCAATATCATTGAGGTGTATTGTACACTATCACCATGCAGGTATTAACAATTAAATAATGCATATAATGACATGTGTCATGTGGCCCCACACGTTTCCAAATGAAAGTGGGCCCACGT
>SKCR01035047.1:0-17349 GCA_019454045.1 Zanthoxylum bungeanum
TACACAAAAACTCTCCTCTCTCTTCTCTCAAAGAGCGTGAGCTCCAAAGGAAGAAGAAGAAGAGTTGATTTTCTTTTCTCCATTTGCTTAGCACATTGAAGGATCAAAGGAGGTGATAGGGAAACCATCAAAGAGCCTTGGAATACACAAAGCTTGGAGATTTCCACCTCTTGTCTTCTTTGGCCGAAAATCACCACACTTGGAGCTTCCATTTGGTTTGTTTTTCTTCATCAACAAAGCATTGTAAGTATGATTCCGCCATACTTCAAAGTTTAATATTATTCATTTATTATATTTCATATGCTTAATCTTTCCTTGGGACATATTATAGAAACCAACATTATATATGCAGTACATCCATGATGCTCGTGTGCAAGACACTACCTCCCCAGTATCTGATCCTTGAGTACGTCATCAAAGTTCTATGGACAGGTTAGTAAGCCATCCCAGACTAATTGAATAGTATTTTCTACGAGAACAATGACACTCTAGATCTAAGTTAAGAACTCCCCCATAGTTACCCTGGCTTATTACCAGAAGTTCAGAGCAGTTATGAAATTAAACAGAAATGATTTAAGAAAAGTTACCCAAGGATTGGGATAGAAAAACTATGAGAAAGTAAGAAAGGATGTATAGATGTTAGACAGCCAGAGACAATGAAAGATAAAGAGACAGAAAGAGATAGTAAAGTTCCCAGAGTACCCACCCAGGAAAATAGAAAGAGAAAGAAAAAGTTAGAAAGAGAAGTGAGAGATAGAATGTAGTTATCTAGACAATTAGAATCAAATAGAGATATAGGTACGGAAGCAGATAAATAAGAAAATGCCAAGACCTATAGTAGTAAGATCTAGAGACACAAAGTAAGATAATATGGAAGACACCAGAACTAGGGATAGAAAAGAATAGTATAGCAAGCCTAAACAAACGTAAAATGCCGAGTAGACTTAAGCAAAGTTTCTTGGTATAGATAACGAATTGATCCAATAACCCTCGAGTACTTCATATAGATAACGAGTTCCCAAGTAACCAAGGACAGCCATAAGACAGTAGAAGCAAGAAATCAAGATTAGCTATGGAGATTTCTAATAAGACGTGAGATACCTTAAGGACATAGAGATTTTAGATTATCCAAACCTAGGCTCACAGACAAATATGAAGAATGACGTCAGGAAAATGATTAGTTGCTCTAACCAAGTAATCCATAAATAAGACCCCGACCTACCCAGATCATCACCCCCACAATGCTAGTCAATGAAGTTGTCCTGATAGAATATAGCTTATACCTATCTTACATGAGAAATAGACTCTATCAGAGCATGTAGAGTACCAGAATAAGGATACCGAAACTTATCGAGACACAAAATGTTTATTCTAGTCCCTACCAGTATAAATCTAATAAAGCAAGAGAGCCCGGTGGAAGTTTTACTCTAAAAATAGAAACAGGAAACCATGGAAGGTAGATAACCCAGAAAAGATTTCAGGAAGTCTCAGGAGGTATGAAGAAGAGAACCCAGATTAACACACAAAGATTTAGACACGACAACACAAGGTTTGCAAGACTAGTAGGAGTCCACATGATAGACCAAATGCCGTAGAACTCACAGATAAGCCCAAATTAGTAGAAATCAATAGAGGAATATAAGAATGGACCCGTGGAGTAGGAGATATTTAGGAAGTAGCAGAGTACCAGTATGGACGTTAGAATAGAGTGACCAAGTCAAGATTCATAGCGAGAACAAGAAGTGGAGATCTAAGAAGCAGATAGAAGAATGAACCACTGCTAGCCTCGCTGACAAGGTGTAGAGCAAAGAAATAGAATATCCAAATAATAAGAGGAACACGTGAAGTGATAAAGAAAATTCAGTGCATCTGGGCATAAAGGTAACAAAACGAGAAGATAGTAGTCTAGAGAATTGATGATAGTTATGGGACCCCAAGACGTGAAATAATCGACCAATTTCCTGTAAAATGAATGATGACCTTTTCTTCTGGAAACCTTGATTCTAGTAAACATATAGATATCGAACTAGACATGTGAGCATGTATCCATTCTCTATTTAGAGCCTAGTAAGGAAAAGAATCCATAAAAGAGAAGCACAAAATATAATAGTTTGAAGCTACAATAATTTGAGTAAAGCCTGGAAGCCACCATAGAATTGGGGAATCCTTAAAGAAGTAAAGATTTTATAAGTACAAACAGATCAGGGAGAACGACTATTAGAAGCATAGAAAATAACTTATAAAGAGTCCAATGATATTAAGAAAAAAGGTTTAGGTAAAGAGTAGCACATGGTACAAAGATTTAATTGGAGATGTCCTAAGTATTCGAAGTATATAGAGTTTTCAAGAGAGTAAAATAGTAAGGAGTTTAAGGAAGTAAGACAAGAAAGAAACCCTTGTAGCAGAGCAAGTCTCATAGGCAAGATAGCAAAGAGAGTATAGTAGTATTCAGAAAAAAGAATATAGTGACCACAGAGAGTTAAGCAATAAAAATTAACATAAAGAAGTAAAGAAACAGTACAAGGAAGTTGTTAGGGAGCATGACTCTATAAGGATTGTGTAGGAGATGTGAAGTGATTGATAGTTGAAAATGGTCAGGAATGAGGTTGAAGAAGGTAAGCCAGGCAAGTTTTAGCAGTAATACCCTTGTGTAAGAAAAGACACCCGACATGTATTCACGAGAGTCTTAGACGAAGAGTATGTGTCACCGAATTACCATAAAAAACAGCCTCAAGATAAGTTCCCACCCTCCCAACCATCGATAAATTACGATAGTAATGATAAACTTCGATGATTGTACCAAGATATTTCAAGAAATAAGAGAATATTTAGTGAAAGAGATCGAAACAGAAAACCCATAGATATAGTACCAGAACAGAATAGAAGAGGGAATAGTTCCAAGTGAGAGATTTGGAAGAGAAGTTGTCTAGATGAAACAGTAAAGAGAGAAAGAACAGCGTTAAAATGACTAGAGATTTACAAGAGATGCCATCTTTCGGATAAGGAGACAGAGATATAGATCGTAGAAGTGTCACTTACAGAACATAGCAGGAGAGTAAATGAAAAGCTCAGAAGGCACAAGGTTTGGAAGAAAAAATAGAAGAATGAAACGACAAGGTTTCTTAGTATCAGTTTAGACCACAAGTGGAGGGTCTTTTAGTAGATGTGTAGCATAGTACGAAATTGGGAAAATAAATTACTGTAATGTTGCAATTAGTATAGTAGATGAATCCTTAAGGTTTAGTAAAATGTCATGTGTTTGAGAAACAATCCTTGGCGACACTAGGATATGGAAAATAAGTTAAGGTGGAATATCGTAACAAGATTTTTAGTAACAATGAAAGCAAAGTACAGAAGAATATGAGCTTTAGCCAGTTTCAAATTTCCAACGCTGATGTTGATAGCTGAGAATGTGGTTTAGGCACCAGGGTACATACGATCAATCTGAACTTGTAGCTAATCAAGGAGGACCACTAGGAAACTACCTAAGAAGAAATATTCCGAGTATCTGCGTCAACAGTAGATAACATCAACAAAATAAGAAACCCTAAACCTCATAGAAAAAGCAGAAATTTTTGAACTTAAAGAGAGAAGCTCTTAAACAGTCGAAGGTTGTAAGGAGAATATAAGAAGTTAATAGCCAAGTGATGAGAAAGAATATTAAGTTCAAGTTGGACAAGTGGAGCAAAGGAATACGGAGTACAGGTATGGAGACATCAGAATCTTTAGTGAGAGTTAAAGATACCAGCTACTAAGAACCTGATCAAGTTAAGCAATTGTGGAGCATAAGTAAAGATCTAGAAAAAAAAAAAGGATTTCCTAGAGATAAGGAATATTGAGCACAACTAAAGGTCCATAAATACGGTAGGTAAGAATACCCAACAAAGATCTTATGAAACAAGAACAAGGTAATACTTCTCAGTAAAGAACCTTATGGGATATTCACTAAAGCCACAAATTATCAAGTAGCTTACCCAAGCATGACAACCGGTGGGATACATGTGTTCAAAGATACAAAATATCAATGTCTATCAGTTAGGTGGTAAATATTCAGTCAGGTAGAGATTTTCGTTGTTAAGTCAAATAGAATCATTGATGACATAGTATAGTTCCAACAGAATAAGCACACAGAAGGTCGTCGGGAAGTGGTATTTCAGTGGGTGAGACTAAGGCGATGTGCATATAGTCAACTTAAACTGATAGATTATAAGGAACCTACGATCCTGAGATCTATGATAAGAACCCAAGTTTAAAGAGGATTCGAGGACGAATCCTATTAAGGGGGAGTATTTGTAACGACCGGAGGTCCCTACTACTGTTGACTCCTTGACTGTAGTACTGTTACACTTACATGGGACGAGTGTTGCGTGATATAATTTATGGCCGAGTATATATACCTTCATAGAACAACTTTTTGGATAAATAGTAAATTCTTCGAAACTTCGATGGGATTATATGATGTTCTATTACGAAAAGCCCATAGTATTTGGGCTGTAACTTTCCCATATGAATTTCAAATTTTATGAATTTTATATCCTCAGAACGCTAATATCGAGATTTACAACTTTCACGTTTACCTTTTTTTAAAAATTTGGATCGGAAATAGGCCAAAAATGTTAATCCAAATTCAGATGAATAGTGATTTCGGGTCCTTGGAATATTCTCAAAATTTCCACTCACTTCCACACTTTTCTCCAATCTTCCAAATATCATTCACCCCCACTATATAAATAGTACACTATTCACAAATCACAAATTTTTTAAAAAGAATGAAGGAAGAAATCGTGAGAAGAAGATAGAAGAAGAACAAGAATAAGAAGAAAAGAGATAGAAGAAAAGAAGAAAGAAAGATGAAAGAAGAAACAAGGAAAAGGGGTTTGGCAACCATGGACAAACTAGGAAGATGAAGAAGAATAATCCAATAAATGAAGATCATCGCAGGAACCACAAGTTCTTCAGCGATGTGATGAAATACTATCGGAACTTCAACACAGTGAGTGGACACTACTCATTTTAATTGATTCTTATTGTGTGATTTGCAAACAAACTTATTTTTATGCTTTAGGGTGTTAGTTTAGTTTTATCAAAGTTTTATCATGGAGAATTATGTTTTCAGTTATGTTGAGGCATGGTTTTATGATTTTTCGGGGCATGGGGGAAAAACCCACCCCAGTATGTAACTTGATACAGCTTGGAATTGACGGACAGAAACATGTGCACATGTAGAGGACATGGAGGATGGCTATACGTAACGCCCTCATATCATAGTTCAGGACTATGGATGACAGATGACCCTAGATCCTAGCTTCAGAGCTTGGAGGGTAGCATATATCCCCACCCTCAGTTTCTAGTTCAGTGGCTTAGGGGACAGCGATACGTAACGTCCTAAGACCACTAGTTTTAGGAACAAGAGTGGCATGCTTTGGGGGATGGCGATACGTAACGCCCCAAAGTCATGGTTTTGCATTCCTGGCTCCAGATAGGCGTATGGGGGGACGGCGATACTAATGCCCTCATACATCAAATTTTTTAGTTATAGATCAGTTTTCTGATACCAGACTTCCATGGAACAGATTCAGATATAGAAATCAGTTTTTCAGAGACAGTTTTCAGAAAAAGAAATCAGTTTTTCAGAAACAGTTTTCAGAGAACATGAACATAGAAAACTTTTCATAACAGTTTTCCGAGAAGTCTTAGAAAAAGATTAGTTTTCAGAAAGAAGCCCAGAGATTTCAAACAGAAAAAGAGTTTTGATATATAGTTTTTCCTGAATTTTTGGCTTTTGAATCAAATGTTTTTACAACAGTATTTTAGTTTTTCCCGCCCACTCACTTAAATCGTATGACGGTCTAACCTCATCCCAGTTTCCTTATTTTGTAGTTATTGTCGGAGGACGAGCCCAGGAGGATGGATACTGTTGCAGTCACTATGGTATGAAGTCCACCAGTCCAAGTCAGAAAGTGTAGTAGTCTAGTCAGAGTCAAATAAAAATCATGTATTAGTTTCTGATTATGGGATTGCCATTCTTAAGAACATATGTTTTTAAATACAATTATTATAGTTGAGTTTGTATGTTAAGTTATTAAGTTTGGACCAGGGATCCACTTATAATCAATTAGAGAAAACATACTTACAATGAACGGATTTGCGATGCGTTGAACACAAAAAAAAAATTCTTCAAGCTTTTCCTTGAAGCTCTCGCAAATGGCCTCCATTTTGTGCTCCATGATTTTCTGTCAACTCCATTTGAAGATCTCCAAGCTCCAAGCTTTGAAAATGGATTCCATGCTCAAGGGTTTGTTTCCCTATCACCTTTGGATGACTCTTTAGTGTGTTAGCACTTGGAAAAATTTACTACAAATTCTTCTTAAGCTTCTTCTTGTTCTTGGCAATGGAGAAAGAAAAGAGAGAAAAAAATGGCCCAAGGCCGAATGGATGAGGAGAGGGAGAGAAGAAAAATGTGTGTGTTGGTTGTGTTTGATTTCAAAAATCAATTACATAATTCATTTTCCAAAAATTGTACAAGGCATTTAAGCCTTCCAACTACCACCATCAATCATAAGTGACAACCATCACATCACTCAAAGTGATGTGACTTATATCACAAGAATGACTAATGATGTGACGTGTGATGAGACTTGTGGGCCCCACTTGATTTGAAATATGAGTGGGCCCGCAAACACTCCTGGGCTCCGGTTCACTAATTCTGAATTAACGAATTTTTCTGTTGCGACGTAATTAAATCAAATTTAATTAAATAATTATGCCTAGTAAAATTACTATTCACGTCGCTAGCGAATTAATTCTAAATTAACTCGTTCGCCCGAATTAAAATCTAATTTTAATTTCGCGTCGAAATCTAATTTCGTATAATATATCGAATATATTATTTTATCGATTAATTCCAAATTAATCGTTCTCTCTCTTTAAATAGTATTTTATCCCATATAAAATACCTCCGTAATTAATCCTAGATTAATTTTCTCTCTCTACTAATTAATCCCAGATTAATTATGTTCGAGTCATACGTCATCGGTGAATCTTCGGGAAGCGACCCATGAGATCCCCGGATATGTTGGCTGTAAATCCGGTCGTCGGACTGTCTGAACACATACGTACCTAGTACTACGTTTTTACCGATTTACAAGACATGGTTGGCTTCTAGCAAAGCACCATGCCTACCCAATTCTCCAAAAATATTCTTAAAGGAATATGTAATCTATATCAGGCGTAGTATACGTAGTATTACGTATTGCGATCCAGTATCAGATGTCACGTGTTAGGCCTGAGGCTGGAATTGTGTCTACCCCGTACGAAGCACATATCGGATCTCTGGTAACTAGTCTCTATAATCGGATAAGCATGACCTAGTCATATTATCTCGATAGCTGCAGCATAAAAGAGCACTATTTCCGTATCTTACGAGACCATCATCTTCAGTATGACTGAAGTGATACTTCCATCTTGACATCACACCCAATACAATACGATTCTCAATATAACCAGAAGAGGCGTACACAGAACCGGTTAAAGCCCTGGACGACCAAAACCAAAGTATATTGATTGTCGTAAGTATTAGCGGTGCAAGTCTCAGGTTAAGACCAAATACACCTACCCTGATTCGGACTTCCATAGACACATAGTCATACTACCAATGGAATTCCGAGGGGTCTATCCAGAGCGAAGCTGTTTCCGTACCATCGGTAAACACAAACCTCCTATTACACTTGCATAAGTATCCAATACTTAAATATGAGAACTATGTCGTTATGCTCCCATAACACGCACAAGTGCAATACTAGTCTATTCCGCATTATCGATGCCCAATCTCGATAATACTCCAACTAGGGATGTTTTAATGATTAAACCTTCATGGATTGATACTGTCTCATATATTATCAATCTGGAACTAATCATATGGACTTTTATCTTTTATATATCACGGTAATCTAATTACAAATGATAAAAGAGCAATTTCCTTTATCGCATAGTTAATTTGTACAACAACACCATGTTCTGTAAAAATAGTGATGTTATGGGTCATAATTGTCCAACAATATCCCACTTGGATATAGCCATCACTCAAGTGTCCTACACTTAACTATGTATGGTTGGCTCAAACTTCTCTGCTGAGAAAAACTTTCGTCAGCGGATTTACAAATTATCATCTGATGCGATTTATTCGATCATCACATCGCCACGATGTCTGATCGGAACGAATCAGATGAACAGTTGAAATATATACTCGGATCGTTGATGAGACCATTAATTCTTTAGCCTGTTCTGTAGCCTAGCTGAGCTACTAAAAGAACTACTCCTAATCCAATTAGGATTATTAAGATCTAAATAGCTTCTATTGCTGCCTCAGCTGCAGCAATATTCTGCTTTTGTTGTTTATTCTGCAACAGTATCTTGCATGGAAGATTTCCAGCTCATTGTTCCGTTATTCAAACTATATAGTACATTTATTACAGCTTATAGTCGTTTTTGTCGGTTTGGAAACTTGCAGCAGTGAACCCAGTCACTTCAAGTTCTCATTTTCGATAGTTTAAGAAAGCATCCTTAGTTCATCTAAGATACTTAAGGATGTTCTTAACATCAATCCAGTGACTATCATATGGATTGGCCTGATTGTGACTCCATATGCTCAAAGCATATGAGACACCAGGTCACGTATATTTATTTCTATGTATGAGTTCTCGGAGAGTGCCAACAACTTTTAGATCTATCCCAGTAGATCTTTATTCCTAGAATAAAGTTGTCTCTCCCAAGTATTCTATGGAGAATTTTTCACGAAAGCCAAGATTTCACTGATCATATTATGGGAATATCATTTCCAAGAAATGATATATCATCATTTTATAGGACAGTCACTGTCAGTACGCTCCCACTAATGTCCTTATATACACAAGAATCATTTTCATTTTGAATTAAATCATATACCATTATGATTACATAAAAACTATAGTTCCAAGAACGCAATGCTTGCTTCAATCCATAAATGGATCGAATAACCTGCAAACCTTGTAGGCTTGTTTTGGTACGACAAAATCGTCAGGACGTTGTAAACATCCTCCAAAAGGTTTCTGTTTAAGGAAATCGATTTTGACGTTCAGATGCCATATTTCATAAATGAAACATGCAGCATTAGCAAGCATTATCCAAATGGATTTAACCATGGCAACGAATAAAAGGATACGTCGTAATCAACACAATGTTGATAACGATACCTTTTCGCTACAAGCCTAGCTTTGTACGTTGGTATGTTCCATCCATGTATGTCTTCCTTGAAGACTTATATAGTACCATAGGCACAATGCCTTCCGGTACAACAACTAGTGTCCAACTTAGTTGTTATACATGGAATCCATTTCGGACATCATGGCATTTGCCATAATAGGGAGTCGATACCTTGTATCACTTCCTCATACGTAGTCAGTTCGTATTCCTCAATAGATTGACATCTTTACGAGGTGAGATCAGAAACCCATACCTCCAGGGTTGTTTTCTGACACTCTCCGCTTACGCAGTTCTTGTGTATTCGAAGATTGTGGTACAGTTTCATCCTTGATGAACTGTTTGTGTTCCATTAAGGAATCGGTGCCTAGAACAGTAGTTACTCCATTTTTCATCGAGTTTTACTTTCCTCCCACTACCACTGCATATAGGTATTCCTCTTAGGAAAATCGCATGGCGAGCAACAATTAAATTGTTTCTCTTGTGAGTTGTATAAGTACTATACTTGTGTTGTTCCCTAGGATAACCTACAAATTAGGCACTATCCGATTTGGGTTCTAGTTTGGAATCATCCAAACATATGCCAGCATACCCAAATCTTCAGGAATGAGAAAACCCGGCCGGTTTCTTTCATGTTCATATCTAATATGAAGTCTGTTAAACAGATTTTCATGGAACCTTATTCAAAATAAGGGTTGAATTGTTAAATGCGTATCCCTTGAAGGAATGGTAGTTCAGAGCGACTCATGATTAACCTTATCATGTCCAACAGAATTCGGTTTATCCTTTTGGACACAACCGCTCAATGTGAGGTGTGTTCCAGGAGGATTCCTTATTGAAAGAATACTACACTCTTTCAAGTAATTAAGAAATTTATTGCTTAAGTTTTTTCTACATGGTCTAACCGTGACGGTTTAAAACTTTAGCCGCCGATCTGTCTATCTACTTCGTGTCGAAACTCTTTGAATCTATCAAAAGTTTTTGATTCGTGTTTCAAAAGAAACACATAACCATAACGCGATGCCACATTCGTAAAGGTTACGAAGTGTTCATATCCACCTCTAGCCTAGCTAGATATGGGCCCACTTACGTCACTATGAACGAGGGCTAACAGATCGGTGGCACTTGTACTTTTACCAAGTAAAAGGTGTTTTAGGCACTTTGCCTAATAAACTAGATTCATAGACATCATTTGAATATATCAAATTTGTCCTAGTACCCACTCTTCGAAAGTGTGGATATACGAGTCTTGTTTAATGTGTCCCAGACAACTATGCACAAATAAGTCTCATCTGATTAAATCAGTTTGAGCTATTTGTTTGTCATGTTATATGTTTGAGATTAATTATATTCAAAATATAAATACTGTTATTCACATCTAATGTACTTATCTCAATATCATCTTTATAAAATAAAACACTTTAGTGTTCTAGAATATAAAGGTATACCCCGCACGAGTTATACTCTGATATAGAGATAATGTTTCTAGTCAAACTAGGTACATTTTAAAAGTTTCCTAATTTAAGTACATACCCAAAGGGTAGTTCCTAAACTTAGGTTTCTATGGTTAAAACAGTGACCCTCGTCCCGTTTTCGATTCGCAGATCAATCTCAACTGAAGTCAGTATCCTGCTAATAAGCAGATTCCGCACATCAGTACATATTTATGTACCACATCTAGTATCAAAATCCAATTTTGAAACTAATAGTGAACATATTTATGACAAACATACGTAAAGCTGGAGCCTTGCCCCACTTTATTTCCTTCATGTATGCCTTGTCCATACATCAGTCACGCTTCCAGTGACCCCGTTTGCCATAGTTTAGGCAGACATCTTGGGATATGTCATTTTGTCTTCCTAGAAGATCGTGATGATTTTGCCTTTGCCCCTTTTAGAAGCTCTGGCTCTGCCTCCTAGAGCATAGCCATCAACTCTCCAAGAGTTTACTCTTGGTTCACAATGAACCTGCCCCAGCTATCAGGTAGAGACTATAAGATCAAATCTTTGGTAGTCTCGGCCACGTAGGTAATGCCTAGCTAACTTAGCTGATCGATGTCAGTAATCATCTGCGACATCTAGTGCTCGACAGATGTACCCTTTGACATACACGAGCGAAAGAGCTTCTTTTACAATTTGTACTTCTAAGATCTAAGAATATATCTATGAAGATCTTTAATTTCATCATCTTGGTACAATGATCAAATCCTTAATTCTGACGACGGAATTAAAGTGTCATTGCATCTAACATAATGGATTGAGCACTAAAGTTATCATCACATGAATCTTCCAAAGATCATGTTCTACTATTTGCTCAACTTTGGGCTTAGGCCCAAGAGGTTTCTCTATCAAATAAAGTAATTTCTCAGTTCTCAGGACTATCCTGAGGTTTTATTCCCAATTTGAAAATTAAAGCCGTTTAAAAACATTTTCTCCCAGGATTATGTTCTAAACGCTAATCTTTCAGTTATCTTGATTGCTATAGTCCAACTATCCAATCAACGATTTCAGGTACTATTTAATATAATGATTACTATAGTCTAACTATATAATCAACTATAATTTAATTATTTAATTCAAATATATTGATTACTATAATCCAATTATATAATCAACTATAATTTGGTTGGTTAAATTCAAATATATTGCTTACTATAATCCAATTATATAATCAACTATAATTTGAAGTAGTTTGAATACAGTCCAACTGTTTATTAAAACACGATTAAATATTAGTCCAACTAATATATATTTAAATTATTGACGAAAAAATGAAATGAGCGCGTATTTGCAAGTAACTAAATGAAATGCAAATTTAATACTTGCCTCCTCCTCCCACTATTTTTCGGCGAGCCTCTAACCCTCTGTTGAGTACTCGGGAACCTTGTTTCCTAGTGGGCTATGATCCCGTTAAATAACACACAACACTTGACTTGGCCAACAAGCTGTATGATATTTAACTAGGTAGATCTCTAAGATCAATTGGATCTCATACAATTCCTAGATCTAGTAGGTGGACATCCAAATCCGAAACATATATCTTATATATGCCAATATATCCAATATATTGCCTAACCTTTTTCCTCTAAATCAACTAAGCCTTGGCTTTGGCACAACAAACTTAATGATCCTAGTTAAGCGGACCCATTGACCTTGGAAAGCTTCGTAATCGATGTCGATGGACAAGAAGTGATCTTGACTTTGGCCAACAAATCACAACTTGGACAAGACATGTGATATGGAACAAAGCCTTCATGATTCAAATACATCCGCGATGGACAAAGGCCTTGATTTTGGCCAACAAACCAGTGCCAATCTTGAATCTTGAGGATGAATCATTCAATGGAAGGAAAAAAGCTTAATATATATTGAGGGTTTTTCGCGTAATTGGCAACCAATTAATTATCTTTGTTAAGGTGTCATCATACACCCTTAAACATGCATTATAAAAACATAATAAGACGCGTAAATAAATTAATAATGATATGCGGATGGATATTTAATACACTTTGTTCCTAGAACAAATCTCTCAATTCCTCTCTCCTCTCCCGCTAGCACAAATCTTACTTCTACTACCCATTACATAACACTTCTAAAGAAACCTCATTTACATTGAGGGGAATAGGTGAGAAGAGAAATACAAAGAGTCAAGAGGTAATAGGCTGGACACACATGTCCAATTTAATAATTCTAAATTTATTACAACAATTTCCAAAATTGCCCTCACCCATCTAATATCCATCCGATATAAATTATCATATCATACATCACATCCATGTATTAACACAAAGCATGTTATCAATCAATCTAATCCAATTAATTAATCTGAAATTAATGACCATCCAATGTTCAAACAACAATTTGATTTGCGCGAGTCAAACTCGTTTTAAGAATAAGTACTCAAAGTACGAATTCTCGAATTATATCAAACTACAATATGAAATCCAATTTAATTTGTATTCAATACTAATTCTTTATTTAATTCTAAATTAAATAATTACATTTATTAATGAGCCTTTAGCGACTTAGATTCTAAATCTAATCATTACGGGTCTCAAAGCCCAATTAACATCCAATGTCAATTTAATTAAAGTCTAATAGGCTTTTAATTAATTTATAAGGCATGGACTTTGGCAACCAAAGACCAACAAGGAATCACCATTTGCCAAAATCAATTCAGGCCCAATTAAAATTTTAAAGGTCCATTATATTATATTTGGACTTTATAGATATGGTTTTGGGCCCAATTGGATCCAACCAATTAACCTAAATCATATTTGGCCCAACCAAGCCCATTAAGCCCAAATACAACTTTATAAGCCCAATTCCAAATTTAGCCCAACCAATTTAATTACAATATTCCAAATATCACAATTAAATTATTTAAAGTGTATAAGCCGTAATTAATTAGTCAAATTAACATTTCCAAAATACCAATTACACTAATTAATCATGCTTTCTAATTATCAATTCATGTCCAATCAACATGTCCAACACAATTGAAGCAAAATCAATCCCATTTCCTTGCATATTAGTCACGACATTTTAGGGTTTTTGTCCAATTTCGATTTTAATCCAATTAAATCATAAATCAACATTTCACAAGTCATTCAAACTCATCCAATGATTCAAAAAACAAAAATCACCATGACATTTAGGGCACACTAACTTTCGGCCAAGCCAAGTTTTTGGGGAAATTTGATCCAATTCAATTTTCATCAAATTGATCACAAATAACTCTAAGTTATCATCATTCAAGCATACTCAAACAATCAATTTCATCTAAACATGCTCAAATCAATTTTACCCAATTTTACCCTAAATCAATTTCATGCTTAAATAAGGCTCTGATACCATTGTTAGGTTTCTACTATAGTCCCAAGATCATTCAAGCAATGAAAATAATGTGAATACAATAAAGAATTATGGCGGAAACATACTTACAATGAACGGATTTGCGATGCGTTGAACACAAAAAAAATTTCTTCAAGTTTTTCCTTGAAGCTCTCGGCAATGGCCTCCATTTTGTGCTCCATGATTTTCGGTCAACTCCATTTGAAGATCTCCAAGCTCCAAGCATTGAAAATGGATTACATGCTCAAAGGTTTGTTTCCCTATCACTTTGGATGACTCTTTAGTGTGTTAGCACTTGGAAAAATTTGCCACAAATTCTTCCTAAGCTTCTTCTTGTTCTCGGAAATGGAGAAACAAAAGAGAGAAAAAAATGGCCCAAGGTCGAATGGATGAGGGGAGAGAGAGAGAAGAAAAATGTGTGTGATTTCAAAATCAAATACATAATTCATTTTCCAAAAATTGTACAAGGCATTTAAGTCTTCCAACTACCACCATCAATCATAAGTGACAACCATCACATCACTCAAAGTGATGTGACTTATATCACAAGAATGACTAATGATGTGACGCGTGATGTGACTTGTGGGCCCCACTTGATTCGAAATGCGAGTGGGGCCGCAAACACTCCCGAGCTCTGGTTCGCTAATTCTGAATTAACGAATTTTTCCATTGCAACGTAATTAAATCAAATTTAATTAAATAATATGCCTAGCAAAATTACTATTCACGTCGCTAGCGAATTAATTCTAAATTAACTCGTTCGCCCGAATTAAAATCTAATTTTAATTCCGCGTCGAAATCTAATTTCGTATAATATATCGAATATATTATTTTATCGATTAATTCCAAATTAATCGTTCTCTCTCTTTAAATAGTATTTTATCCCATATAAAATACCTCCATAATTAATCCTAGATTAATTTTCTCTCTTTACTAATTAATCCCAAATTAATTATGTTCGAGTCATATGTCATCAGTGAATCTTCGGGAAGCGACCCATGAGATCCCCGGATATGTTGGCAGTAAATCCGGTTGTCGGACTATCCGAACATGTACGTACCTAGTATAACATTTTTACCGATTTACAAGACATGGTTGGCTTCTAGCAAAGTACCGCGCCTACCCCATTCTCCAGAAATATTTTTAAAGGAATATGTAATCTATATCAGGCGTAGTATACGTAGTATTGCGTATTACTATCCAATATCGGATGTCAAGTGCTAGGCCTGGGGTTGGAATTGTGTCTGCCTTTTACGAAGCACATATCGGATCTCTGGTAACAGTCTCTATAATCGAATAAGCATGACCTAGTCATATTATCCCGATAGTTGCAGCATATAAGAGCACCAGTTCCGTATCCTATGTGACCATCATCTTCACTATGAATGAAGTGATACTTCCATCTTGACATCACACCCAATACAATATGATTCTCAATATACCCATAAGAGGCGTACACAGAACCGGTTAAAGCCCTGGTTTTTATTGTCGCAAGTATTAGCGGTGCAAGTCTCAGGTTAAGACCAAATACACCTACCCTGATTCGGACTTCCATAGACACATAGTCATACTACCAATGGAATTCCGAGGGGTCTATCCAGAGCGAAGCTATTTCCGTACCATCGGTAAACACAACCTCATATTACACTTGCATAAGTATCCAATACTTAAATATATGAGAACTATGCCGTTATGCTCCCATAACACGCACAAGTGAAATAATAGTCTATTCCGCATTATCGATGTCCAATCTCGATAATACTCCGACTATGGATGTTTTAATGATTAAACCTTCATGGATTGATATTGTCTCATATCTTATCAATCCAGAACTAATCATATGGAATTTTATCATTTTTATATCCCGGTAATCTAATTACAAATGAGAAAAGAGCAATTTCCTCTGTCACATAGTTAATTTGTACAACAACACCATGTTCTATACAATAGTGATGCTATGGGTCATAATTGTCCAACAGTTTTGTATACACAGTATGTCCGGGATGCTCGTATACAAGTCACTATCTCTCCAGTATTCGAACCTCGAGTACGTCCTCAAAGTTCTATGGACATGTTAGTAAGCCTTCCCAGACTAATTGAATAGTATTCTCTACGAGAACAATGACACTCTAGATACAAGTTTAGAACTCTCCTATAGTTACCCTAGCTTATTACCAGAAGTTCAGAGCGAGTTATGAAATTAAACATAAATGATTTAAGATAAGTTACCCAAGGAGCTATGAGAAAGTAAGAAAGGATGTATAGATGTTTATGTTAGGGTTGGTGCTTAGAGTGCCAATCCAGATCGTATTTATGTCCGATTCATAAATACGAGCAATTCCATTTTCCAAAATATTACTAATGTAATGGTAGCACCCTTGTCTTTTATACACTTATTCGATCTAATTATGATTAGATATCTGATTACCATTATATCGAAACTAAATCTGGTTTAGTGATACGTGTATATTAGATAAAGACCCTTCGATTTACAATATAGTGCGCAGTTGCAACGTAGTTTGTAATTGACATTGGGAAGCGCAATATAAGATGTATGTCCTTAAATAAAGTTCCTGGTCAAGATTTTCTGACACAGGTCGGTTAGTAAAATCCGCTGAGACCAGTACCTGTCATTTATCGTGACTTGTTCTGATGGTTTATCCCAAAGAACCATGAGTCTCGGGAGACTCGTATAGACATGTAGGTGTTTATTTGATAAGACACTGAACGACTCATTGAAGGTTTCCTAATAGATGGTACACCAACGTCAATAGGAACCTTCTCGAGTTAAGCGAGCATAGTGGTCCTTCGACTTGAGATACCACAGTGGGATATATGAGTTATCCTCAACACTTTGATGGCAGTCACGTTACTGATCTATTTAGATCAGACCTCCGCCTGTTCGTTGGGTGTGGACTGATGCTCATGATATACAGTGTGTATCAAGATAGGATCCGTCAGTCCTGAATATAGGGCATAGGCATCCGCACGTGTTTATGATCTAGTAATCCATGGCCGTGGTATAACTTCGGAATCAGTTCTGAGTGTTATTTAGAGATCGTAAATTGAAAGTTGATTGTATTATACCAAATGGATTTGACGTTGTTATCTATATCCCAAGTATAATACGGATAGCCTGTGACAGAGGGATTATACGTATGCAATGACCTCGACTTGCATAGTTTAGCGAGATTATCCTTGATCGTCATAATTCATGAGTGGGTGAATTATGGACACGAAATTGGATTTCGTGACAGAT
>SKCR01035048.1:0-17494 GCA_019454045.1 Zanthoxylum bungeanum
ATAGCACAGACTAAGGAACCAAGGTCTCATCAACGGTCCAAGCATGTTCTTCGATGTTACCATCTGATTCGGGAGATTATACATCGTGGCGATGTAAAAGTCGAGAAGGTCACATCAGATGACAACATTGCAGATCCGCTGACGAAGGCTGTTCTTCAGCAAGTTTTTGAACGACACATACATAGTTCGGGTATTAGATGCTTGAGTGACTGGCTATAGGCCAAGTGGGAGATTGTTAGACATTGTGTCCCATAGCGTCACTGTTTGTAAATGATATTGTATTATTGTACAAAATTAACTATGTAATAATGAAATTGCCTTTTGCCATTTTGTAAATATTATTTACTTTGATATATAAATGGCGAAAGTCCATATGATTAGTACTGGATTGAGATGATATGAGACAGTATCAATCAAAAAGGTTTAATCATTAAATATCCCTAGCCGTAGTATTATCGAGACTGGACATCGATAATGCGGAATATGCTAGTATTGCGCTTGTGCACGTTGTGAGGGCACAACGGCATAGTTCTCTATATATTTAAGTATTGGATACTTATGCAAGTGCGATAGGAGGTTGTGTTTTACCGATGGTACGGAAAACAGCTTCGCTCTGGATAGACCCCGCGGAATCCCATTGGTAGTATGTCTAGGTGTCTATGGGAGGCCGCATCAGGGTAGGTGTATATGGTCTTAACCTGAGACTTACATCGCTAGTACTTGCGACAATCGGTAAAATTGGTTTTGGTGGTTGGGGACCTTAATCGGTTCTGTGTACACCTCTTCTGGGTTTATCGAGAATCGTAGTGTACTGGATGTGATGTCAAGATGGAAGTATCGCTTCAGACATATGGAGGTGATGATCACGCAGGACACAGAACTAGTACTCTATAAAAGGTTGCAACCGTCGGGACAATATGACTAGGTCAGGATTGTCCGATTTAAAGAGACTAGTTGCTTGATGTCCGATATATGTTTCGTACGGGGCAGACACATCTCCAGCCCTAGGCCTAGCATGTGATCATCCGATACTGGATCGATGTACGCAATACTACGGTTATACTACGCTTGATATAGATCTTATATTCCTATAAGAATTTCTGGAGAATTGGGTAGGCATGGCGCTTTGCTAGAAGCCAACCTTGTCTTGTGAATCGGTAAGAACGTAGTACGAGGTACGTGCGTGTTCGGATTATCCGACGACCGTATTTACTGCCAACATATCCGGAGATCTCTGGGTCGCTTCCTGAAGATTCACCTATGATATTTGATTCGAACTTAATTAATCTTGGATTAATTGCGGAGAAACTTTATCTCGGATAAAGTGCCTTATTTAGAGAGAGAGAACGATTAATTTGGGAATTAATCAGTAAAATTATTATATTCGATATAATAATTGAAATTCGATTTCGACGCGAAATTAAAATTAGATTTTAATTCGGGCATACGAGTTAATTAGAATTAATTCGTTAGCGACGTAAATAATAATTTCGCTAGGCGCGATTATTTATTTAAATTCGATTTAATTAACGTCGCGACGCAAGTTCGGTATTTCGGAAATATCGAACCCGAACGCGTGAGTGGACGTGGCCCCTTTCATTTGGAAACATGTGGGGCCCACTTGACACATGTCATTATATGTATTATTTTATTGATAATGCATTGCATGGTGATAGTGTATAATACACTCTAATGTTATGCATGGATTTGAGTGTTTGACACTCTAAGCCTTTGCATGGCTTGTGTCATAGATTTATTATTATTTAATAAATATTATGGCATAAATATAAATTGATTTTTGGTATCAAAAATCAATTAGAACAAAAGAAAAATCTCTCTTCTCTCTCTCACTTGGCCGAAAACTGCATGCAGTTTTTTGGTCTTCATCTTCTTCATTTTGGTTGCCAAAAGCTTGAAGAAAGTGTGATTGTTTGGAACATCTCCTCACATGCAAGGCTAGCACCTTTCAAGGGATCAAAAGAGGTGATATGGAAACCATCATAGAGCTTGGAATACTCAAAGCTTGGAGCTTTCCACATCTTCTCACCTTGGCCGAAAATCATCCACCTTGGAGCTTCCATCTTGGCTTGATTTTCTTCATCACAAGATATGTAAGTATGATTCCGCCATACTTCAGTTTTATATATATATTCTTTGTTGTATTTCATATATGCTTAATCTTTCCTTGGGACATATTATAGAAACCAACACATCAGTCATACGGGAGCGAAAGAGTTTCTTTACCAACTCATACCTCTCCATCCGCTTATTAGTGCGGTGAAGATCCTTTAGTCTAGCCATCATATCATAAGGATCCAAGTCCCTATTCTGGCGACGAAAGTGTTGAGTCATCGAAGCAAGCATGATCGACCTAGTCGTTTCACAATCATCGCTGTGAGTTTTCCATAACTCCAGCTCAAGTAGATCAGTAGGCTCAGGTCCAAGAGGTTTCTGTATGGTATACAGCAGCCTATCTGCCCCAAGGACTATCCTCAGGTTCATTTCCCAGTCAGCAAAGTTCGTACCCTTAAATACATTATCACCCATGATTATGTCTCGGATATTTCCCTTATTTGCCATCTTAACTACGATAGTCTAACTATCTAGTTAACGATATATGGGTACAGTCAAACTGTTACAAAAAATAACATTATATTAGTCCAACTAATGTTTAAAATTAAATATTGACGAAATAAATTTTGTAAGCGCGTAAAGCTAAGTATCTGAATGAAATTGCAAATTCAATACTAGCCTCCCACTATTTTCTACAAGTCTCTAACCCTCTGTCGAGTACTCGGGAAATCCAATTTCCTAGTGGGCTAGGATCCCGTTAAATAACACACAACCTTGACTTTGGCCAACAAGTTGTATGATATTTAACTAGGTAGATCTCGAAGATCAATTGGATCCCATCCAATTCCTAGGTCCGGTAGGTGGACATCCAAGTCCGGAAATATATATCTAATACATATGTCAATGTATCCAATACTTTTTCCTAACCTTTTCCTCTGAATCAACTAAGTCTTGGCTTTGGCACAACAAACTTAATGATTCCAGTTAAGCGGGATCCATTGACATGGAAAGTTTCGTAATCAATGTCGTTGGACAAGAAGTGATCTTGACTTTGGCCAACAAATCACAACTTGGACAAGACACCGATGTGGAACAAAACTCTCATGATTCAAACACATCCTCAATTGACAAAGGTCTTGACTTTGGCCAACAAACCAATGCCAATTTCGGATCTTGAGAGAGAATCATTCAACGGAAGGAAAATCGCTTAATATTGTTTGAGGGATTTTCGCGTAATTGGCAAACCAATTAATTTATCTTTGTTAGGTCTATCATCATACACCCTTAAGCATGCTTCTAAATCATCATAAAGCGCGTAAAATAAAATAATAGTGATATTCGGATGGATATATAACAATTTGCTCCTAGAACAAATCACTCTATTTCCTCTCCCCGGCTAGCACTATTCTACTTCTACCTAATTACATAATACAATAAGAGAAACCTCATTTTCATTGAGGGGAATTAGGTGAGAAGAGAATACAAAGAGATAATAAGAGAAAGGCTGGACACGCAGGTCCAATTTATAAATTCTGAATTTACAATAATTTCTAAAATTACCATTCCCTTCTAATATCCATCCGATATACACTATTCATTCATCACATCCACATTCATTCATTCAAGGCATGTTATACAACCAATCTAATCCAATTAATTAGTCTTTAATTAGGTGACAATACAATGTTCAAACAATTGTTTGCATTTGCGCGAGTCCAACTCGTTTTGAGAATAAGTACTTATAGTACGAATTCATGAATCATATCGAACTACTCGTCAAATCCAATTTAAGTCGTATTCAATACTAATCCTTTTATTTAATTCTAAATTAAATATTTACACTTTTATTGTGCTTTTATAACTTAGATTCCAAATCTAATCAATCGGGTCTCAAAGTCCAACTAACATCTAATGTCCGTTTAATTAAAGTCCGATGGGCTTTCAATTGATTTCATTAGGCTTGGGCTTTGGTCAATGTGGGTCAAACCCAATTACCAAGCCCAAATAAGGAATCACCCTCATTTGCCTTAAAATCAATATCAAGCCCATAATGCCCAATTAAACATAAAAGCCCATATATTACATTTGGACTTAATGGAGTCATTTAGGCCCAATTTTGGATCCAATCCAATTGGCCCAAACCTACTTGGCCCAACCAAGCCCATTATGCCCAAATATAATAGTTTTAGGCCCAATTCAAAATTAAGCCCAATTAATCAAATTTTAAAATTCCAAATTTTATAACTTAATTAACTAAAGTGTAATGTCATGATTAATCCTTTAAATCAATATTTCGAAAATTATCAAATTAATCCATTAATCATATTTTTATCTTAAATACATGTCCACATTATTTAATCAAAAAATCAAGTCCCTAATCATCCATTAAGCATTCGGCCAAGGTGATAAAATGGTTCCGATTTCGTTTTTCAATCTGATCGAATTACAAATCGTCATTCCATATTGTTTCAAGTCATCCAATGATCTTAAAATCAAAAAATCATCAAGTCCATTATGCCTACATGTATTCGGCCAAGCCACTTTTTGGGTTGAAAAATTAATCCAATTTATTTTCCATGAAATTGATGATGTATAACCTTAAGTAACATACATCTAAGCATATTTAATCAAACAAACTCATCAAATCATGCTTCATACAATTTTCCCCAAATATCACCCTAATATATTTTCATGCTCTTTAGGCTCAATGATACCATTGTTGGAAATTCTAATCCATTCCCCAAGATCAAAAGAGCAAACAAAACATATAAATGAATGAACAATATTGAAGTATGGCGGAATCATACTCACAAAGATCGGAATGCGGATGCGTTGATGAAACAAAAATTTTCTCCTTTGTGCAGTGAGGGTTTCGGCCAAACAGAAAAGAGAAGCTCCAAGCAATTTTTGATCCTTCCAAGCTCTAAGATTAGTTTCCCATAACACCTTTGTATGATCCCTTGATGGTGCTAGCCAAAGATGTGTATTAAAGTTCTAAACTTATACACTTTCTTCACAAAGTTCTTAAGAAAATGGAAGAAAAATGGAGAGCCAAAACTGCAGTGAAGTTTCGGTCATGAGAGGGAGGAGAAGAGTGATAATTTTTGATTTTATTATCTTATATTTGTTTCAAAAACAAAATAAAAGATATACCAACTCTTGTCAAAAGTAAATCAAAGTCAATCACCTTTTCTTTCAAGATTTTGGAGTGTTCCTTACACAATCAACCACCACCTAATCCCATCACCAAAAAGGTAATCTTTGACTAGTGATGTGATGGTTGATGTGACATGTGGGCCCCACTCGATTCCGAATGCAAGTGGGCCCGCAAACACTCCCGGGCTCGAGTTCGATAATTCCGAATTAACGAACTTTCATCGCGACGTTATTTAAATCGAATTTAATTAAATAATTATGCCTAGCAAATTACTATTCACGTCGCTAACGAATTAATTCTAAATTAACTCGTTTGCCCGAATTAAAATCTAATTTTAATTCCGCGTCGAAATCGAATTTCGTTTAATATATCAAATATATTATTTTAACGATTAATTCTAAATTAATCTTTCTCTCTCTTTGAATAGTACTTTATCCAAGATAAAGTCTCTCCGCAATTAATCCAAGATTAATTGAGTTCGAATCATACATCATCGGTGAATCTTCGGGAAGCGACCCAAGAGACCTCTAGATATGTTGGCAGTAAATCCGGTTGTCGAACTATCCGAACACGTACGTACCAAGTACTACGTTTTTACCGATTTACAAGACAAGGTTAGCCTCTAGCAAAACGCCGTGCCTACCCAATTCTCTAGAAATATTCTTACTGGAATATAAGATCTATAACAGGCATAGTATACCGTAGTATACTGTATACTGATTCAGTATCGGATGATCACATGTAAGGCCTGGCGGGGCTGGAGATGTGTCTGCCCCGTACGAAACATATATCGGACATCAAGCAACTAGTCTCTTTGAATTGGATAATCCTGACCTTGTCATATTATCCCGATGGTTGCAACCATTATAGAGTACTAGTTCTGTATCCTGCGCGATCATCATCTCCATATGTCTGAAGTGATACTTACGTCTTGACATCACACCCAATACACTACGATTCTCGATAAACCTAGAAGAGGTGTACACAGAACCTGTTAAAGCCATGGACGACCAAAACTAAAGTCTACCGATTGTCGCAAGTACTAGCGATGCAAGTCTCAGGTTAAGACCATATGCACCTACCCTGAAGCGGACTCCCATAGACACGCAGACATACTACCAATGGGATTCCGCGGGGTTTATCCAAAGCGAAGCTGTTTTCCGTACCATCGGTAAAACACAACCTCCTACCGCACTTGCATAAGTATCCTATACTTAAATATACAAGAACTATGCCGTTGTGCCCTCACAACACGCACAAGTGCAGTACTAGTCTATTCCGCATTATCGATGTCCAATCTCGATAATACTACGACTAGGGATATTTAATGATTAAACCTTTATGGATTGATATTGTCTCATATCATCTCAATCCGGAACTAATCATAGGGACTTTTACCATTATATATCAAAGTAAGTAAATTACAAAATGGTAAAAGGCAATTTCATTACTACATAGTTAATTTTGTACAATAATACAATATCATTTACAAAACAGTGACGCTATGGGTCATACATGTCTAACACGAGAATACCTACACAATAAGGAAACTATGATTGGGGGGGTTAGATCATTATTCGATCTACATAAGAGGACACAAAACTGAAAAACTGATATAAAATCATTTGGTTCTAAAAGCAAAGTTTCAGAAATAACTTTATATGAAAACTCTTTTATGAAAACTCTTTTATGAAAACTCTTTTATAAAACTCAACTTTCTGAAACTGCTTTTGAAGCTCTGGTTTCTGAAAACTATTTCTAAAATCTGATTTCTGAAAGCTGTATACTGAAAATCTGGAATATAAAAACTGGTATGTATCTGAAAAACTTGATGCGTGGAGGCGTTACGTATCGTTTGTTAAGGTCATAGACATGCCAAGGATCTCTAAGCGTTGATATGTGTATGAATTTACCAAAGAAAGTTGCGGAATACTTACATTGGTCAGATTTAGGATTTCAAAAATTCATAGATGTAGAAGAAGCTCCAAGCCTTTGTAAAGTGTTTCCAACACTTGGGTGAGTTTCCCTATCACCTTGATTTACTCCTTATGTGCTAGCAAGAACAAAAAAATGAAAGAAAAATTTGCCCTCCAAAGAAGAAAACTTTCGGCCAATGAGAGAATTTTTTGGAGAAGATGAATAGTCACCTTTGTTTCCAAAACTACACTTTAAATAATGTTTGATGTGTGATTCATGCCCGACAATTAAATTTTCCAACCACTTCCATCACCAAAAGGTGACATGTGATGTAAGTGATGTGGGTCCCACCCAAATTTGAATTCCAAATTCAAGTTGGCTTTACATAACACACTTTGGGCCCAGTTCGTTTAATCCGACTAAATGAATTTTCCGTCGTGACGTAATTAAATCCAATTTAATTAAATAATAATGCCTCGCAAAATTATTACGAATGTGGCTTATGAATTAATTCCAAAATAATTCGTTCACTTGAATTAAAATCCAATTTTAATTCCGTATATAAATCCAATTTCAATTAATATATCCAATATATTATTTTAGCCAAAATAAATAAATTAAATAGAAAAATCCAATTTAACTATTAATTTATTTTACCGATTAATTACAAATTAATCGTGTTCTCTCTTCTTCAAGAATTAATCCCAGATTAATTCATGACACAATTAATCCGAGATTAATTTTCTCTCTGTTAATTAATCCCAAATTAATTATTTTCGTAATTAATCCTAGATTAATTTTCTCTCTCATAATAAATCCCAGATTAATTCTCTGTTCGAGTCAAATCTCATCGGTGAATCTTGGGAAGCAACCCAAGAGATCTCTGGATATGTTGGCAGTAAATCCGGTTGTCGGACTATCCGAACATGTGCGAACCCATACCACGTTCTTACCGATTTATAAGACACGGTTGGCTTCTAGCAAAGTACCGTGCCTACCCAATTCTCCAAAAATATCCAACGAAGAATATGTAATCTTTATCAGGCGTAGTATACAGTGTATTGCGTATTAAGATCCAGTATCGGATGTCACATGCTAGGCCTGAGGCTGGAATTGTGTCTGCCCAGTACGAAGCATATATCGGATCCCTAACAACTAGTCTCTTTAATCGGATAATCATGACCTAGTCAAAATATCTCGATAGCTACAGCATTTAAGAGTACAAGTTCTGTATCCCTATGTGATCATCATCTCCATATGACTGAAGTGATACTTCCATCTTAACAACAAACCCAACACACTATGATTCTCAGTATACCCAGAAGAGGCGTAAACAGAACCTGTTAAAGCTTCAGACGACCAAAACCAAAGTATGCTGATTGTCGCAAGTATTAGCGATGCAAGTCTAAGGTTAAGACTAAATACACCTACCCTGATTCGGATTCCCATAGACACATAGTCATACTACCATTGAGATTCTGATGGGTCTATCCAGAGCGAAGCTGTTCCCGTTCCAACGGCTAACAGAACCTCCTATCACACTTGCATAAGTAGCCAATACTTAAATATATGAGAACTATGCCGTTAAGCTTACATAACGTGCACAAGTGTTATACTAGTCTATTCCGCATTATCGATGTCCAGTCTCGATAATACTACGACTATGGATATTTAATGATTAAAACTTTTGTGGATTAATATTGTCTCATATCTTATTAATCCGGAACTAATCATAAGGACTTTTATTATTTATATATCCAGGTAATCCAATTACAAAATGATAAAAAATCAATTTCCTTTGTCACATAGTTAATTTTGTACAAGAACACCATGTCCTTTACAAAATAATGATGCTATGGGTCATAATCGTCCAACAATCTCCCACTTGGCCTATAGCCAACCACTCAAGTGTCTAACATCTGAACTATGTACGGTTCGCTCATACTCATGCTGAGATATCGCTTTCGTTAGCGGATATGCAAGGTTATCATCTGAAACAATCTTTTGATCTTGACATCGCCACGATGTATGATCTCACGGATCAGTTGAAATCGTCGAAGTGCATACTTGGATCAATGATTAGACTGTAGTTCTTTAGCCTATGTTGTAGCCCAGCTCAGCTGCTAACGGAACTACTCCTAATCCAATTAGGAATTTTATAGATCTAAAATGCTTCTTTTGCTACTCGGCCGCAACAATATATTTCGCTTTGTTGTTGAATCGGAAACAGTAGCTTGCTCGGAAGATTTCTAGCACACTGTTCTGTTTTTCAAATAAAATATGTACCCTTATTGCGACTTACAGTCATCTTTATCGGTTTGGAAACTTGCATTGGTGAACTCAGTCACCTCAAGTTCTCTTTCTCCATGATTTAAGAAAGCATCCTTAGTTCGTCTAAGATACTCAAGGATGTTCTTAACATCAATCCAATGACTATCACCTGGATCGGCCTGATAGTGACTCCAAATGCTCAAAGCATATGAGACACCAGGTCGCGTACATGTCTAACAATGTATGAGTTCTCGGAGGGTGCCACCAACTTTTAGATCTATCCCAGTAGATCTTTATTCCTAGAATAAAGGTTGCCTCTCCCAAGTTTTTATTGGAGAATCTTAATGAAAGCCAAGCTTTCACCAATTTAAATATGAGAATGTCATTGCTAAGAAGCAATACATCATCAACGTATAGGACAATCAATGTCAGTGCGCTCCCACTAGCCTTACACAAGAATCATCATCGTTTTGAATGAAACCATATACCATTATGATCTGATCAAAATGTTGGTTCCAATAACGCAATGCTTGCTTCAATCCATAAATGGATCGATTTAACTTGCAAACCTTGTTTGCATGTTTTGGCACGAACAAATTGTCTGGGTGTTATGTATAAACATCCTCCAAAAGGTTTCCGTTAATGAAAGCGGTTTTGATGTCCATCTGCCATATTTCATAATCGAAATATGTAGCAATAGCAAGCATTATCCAAATGGATTTAGTCATGGCAACAGGTAAAAGGTTTCGTCGTAATCAACACCATGTTGATGACGATAACCTTTCGCTACAAGCCTAGCTTTGTACGTTTGTTTTTTGCCATCCATGTCTGTCTTCACCATGAAGACTCATTTGCTACCAATAGGAACAATGCCTTCTGGTGCATCAACCAGTGTCCAAACTTGGTTGTATACATGGAATCCATTTCGGACTTCATGGCACTTTGCCATAAATGGAGTCGATACCTTGTATCACTTCCTCATACATAGCTGATTCGTATTCCTCAATAAGATTAATATCTTTATGAGGTGAGATCAGAAACCTATACCTCTAAGGTTGTTTTCGGACTCTCTCCAACCTACGCGGTTCTTATGTATTAGAAGATTGTGGAACAGTCTCATCCTGATGAATTGTTCGTGTTCCGTCAAGGATAGGTGCCAGGAACAGTATTACTCTGATTTTCATCGAGCTTTACTTTCCTCCCACTTACCACTGTATTTAGGAATTGCTCTAAGGAAAACCGCATGGAGAGCAATAAATACCTTGTCCTCATGTGGGTTGTGGAAATTGGTTTCCCTAGGATAAAATAGGCACTTATCCGATTTCGGATTTAGTATGGTATCATCCAAACGTTTAACATGCCTAGCATCCCCAAATCTTTAGGAATGAGAAACCCGATTTCTTTCATGTCCATATTTCATATGGAGTCTGTCCAACAGACTTTGATGGAACCTTATTCAAAATAAGTATTGCATTGTTCAATACTTATACCTAGAAGGAAATTGGTAGCTCAGAGTGACTCATCCTTGACCTTACCATGTCCAACAAAGTTCGGTTTCTCCATTCGGACACACCACTCAATTGAGGTGTTCCAGGAGGAGTCCACTGTGAAAGAATACCATATTCTTTCAAGTAATCTAGAAACTCATTATTAAAGTATTCTTCACCATGGTCCAACCGTAATGTTTTAATACTTTTTCAGTCTATTTTTCTACTTCGTGTCGAAACTCTTTGAATTCATCAAAAGTTTCTGACTTGTGTTTCATAAGATACATATAACCATAACGCGATGCAACATCCGTAAAGGTTACAAAGTTTTCATATTCACCTCTAGCCTAGCTAGACATGAGCCCACTTATGTCACTATGAACGAGGGCTAACAGCTCGGTGGCACGTACATATTTACTGCTAAAAGGCGTTTTAAGCACTTTGCCAAATAAACAAGATTTACAGACGTCATATGATTTAGGATCAAATCTATCCTAGTATCCATTCTTCCAAAGAGTAGATATACAATTCTTCTTAACGTGTCCCAGACAACAATGCCACAAATAAGTCTCATCTGATTAACTCAGTTTGAGCTTTTGTTTGTCATGTTATATGTTTGAGATTTCTTTATATTCAAAATTTAAATACTGTTATTCATAACTAATGTGTATATCTCAAGATCTTCTTTATATATAATACACCCAGTGTTCTGGAACAAAAAGGTATACCCGCAACGGGTTAAACTAGATATAGAGATAATATTTCTAGTCAAACTAGGTACATTATAACAGTTTCCAAATTTAAGTACATGCCCAAGGGCAGTTCCAAAACTTAGGTTTCCATAGCCAAAATAGCTACTCTCGTCCCGTTTTTGACTCGCAGGTCGATCTTATCTGAAGCCAGTCTCCTGCTAATTAGCAGATCCCGCACACCAGTACATATGTATGTACCACATTCAGTATCAAAAATCCAATTTTTAAAACCAGTAGTGGACACGTTTATTACAATAACAAACATACCTGAAGTCGGAGCCTTGCTCGCATTCACATCCTTCATACCTGCCTTGTCCATACGGAAGTCACGCTTCAAGTGACCCCGTGTGCCTCAGTTTAGGCAGACATCTTGGGATATGTCATTTGTCTTCCCAGAAGACTGTGATGATTTTATACCTTTGCCATTTTTCTTCACACCCCAGAAGCCTTCGGCCAAGCCTTGGCCTTCTAGGATGTCAAAGTAAGATGTGCCTTGCGCTTCTTGCCCTTTTGGAAGCTCTGGCTCT
Source organism: Zanthoxylum bungeanum (assembly GCA_019454045.1). Taxonomy (NCBI): domain Eukaryota; kingdom Viridiplantae; phylum Streptophyta; class Magnoliopsida; order Sapindales; family Rutaceae; genus Zanthoxylum; species Zanthoxylum bungeanum. The sequence goes on from SKCR01035048.1 coordinate 12,185, forward strand.
ACCTCATTGAGCATAGCCATTAACTCTCCAAAATTTTTCTATTGGTTTATGATGAACCCGCCCCAGCATTGGGCAGAGACTGTAAGATCAAATCTATGAAGTCTCGGCCTCGTAGGTAATGCCCAGCTAACCTAGCTGTTTGATGTCAGTAATCATCAGCGATACCTAGTGCTCGACAGATGTACCCTCTAACATACGTGAGCGAAAGAGCTTCTTTTACAATTGTATTTCCAAGATCTAAGGTTAGAACTATGAAAATCCTTTAATTTTAACATCATGGTATAAAGATCTACTCTTTAGTTCTGACGACAAAATTAAGGAGTCATTGCGGCAAGCATAACGGATTGAGCACTAAAGTTATCATCATGATGAGTCTTCCTAAGCGCATGCTCTTCTATTTGCTCAACTCAGGGCTCAGGGCCCGAGAGGATTTTCAATCTAATAGAGTAACTTCTCAGCTCCCAGGACTATCCTGAGATTATTTTCCTAATCTGGAAAATTTAAGCTGTTAAAGACATTTTCACCCAGGATTATGTCCTTTGACGCTAATCTTTCAAGCCATCTCGATTGCAATAGTCCAACTATCCAATCAACGATTTTGGGTACACTCAAAATGTAATGGTTACTATAGTCCAACTATGTGACCACTACAATGAGTAGTGTCTTGTACAGTCTAACTATTCAAAGAAGCAATATTAATATTAGTCACTAATATATTTATAACAACGATAAATAAAATAAAAGAGCGTGTATTGGCAAGTACTTAAACGAAATTGCAAATTTAATACTTGCCTCCCACTATTTTTCGGTGAGCCTCTAACCCTCTGTGGAGTATTCGGGAAACCAAGTTTCCTAGTGGGCTATGATCCCGTTAAATAAAACACACAACCTTGACTTTGGCCAACAAGCTGTATGAAACTTAACTAGGTAGATCTCTAAGATCAATTGGATCCCATCCAATTCCTAGATCCGGTAGGTGGACCTCCAAGTCCAAAATATATATCCAATATATATTTCCTAACCTTTTCCTCTGAATCAACTAAGCCTTGGCTTTGGCTCAACAAACTTAATGATTCCAGTTAAGCGCGACCCATTGACAGTGGGAAAGCTTCGTAATCGACGTCGAAGAACTAGAAGTGACCTTGGATTTGGCCAACAAGTCACAACAGCCAAGACATGCGATATGGAACAAATCTTTCGTGGTTCAAACACATCTGCGATGGACATTGATCTTGACTTTGGCCAACATACCAATGCCAATCTTGGATCTTGAGAGAGAACCACTCATTGGAAGGAAAAACGTTTAATATTGTATTGAGAGTTTTTCCCGTAATTGGCAACCAATTTCTCATCATACACCCTCAGCATGCATTCTAAATGCATAATAAGGCGTGAAATAAATTAATAATGATATGCGGATGGATATATAACAAATTTGTTCCTAGAATAAATCTCTCCATTTCCTCTCTCCCGCTAGCACTATTCTTACTTCTACCCAATTACATAATACATTAAAGAAACCTCATTAATATTGAGGGGAATTGGTGAGAAGATAAATACAAAGAGAATAGATATAATAGGCTGGACACGCAGGTCCAATTTAATAAATTCTAAATTTATTACAATAATTTCCAAAAATTGCCCTCACCCTTCTAATATCCATCCGATATACATTATTCATACAATACATCCAAGTATTCACAAAAAGAATGTTATTCAATCAATCTAATCCAATTAATTAATCTTTGAATTAATGACCATCCAATGTTCATACAATGATTTGATTTGCACGAGTCCAACTCGTTTAAGAATAAATACTCAAAGTACGTATTCTTGAATTATATCGAACAACAATTTTAAATCCAATTTAATTTATATCCAATGCTAATTCGGATTTAATTCCAAATTAAATAATTACACTTATTGTAGTGCCTTTTAGGCTTAGATTAAAATCTAATCTAATTGGTGTTAGACAGTTATGACCCATAGCGTCACTATTTTGTAAATGATATTGTATTATTGTACAAAATTAACTATGTAGTAATGAAATTGCCTTTTACCGTTTTGTAATTTATTTACTTTGATATAAATGGTAAGAGTCCCTATGATTAGTTCCGGATTGTGATGATATGAGACGGTATCAATCCATAAAGGTTTAATCATTAAATATCCCTAGTCGTAGTATTATCGAGATTGGACATCGATAATGCGGAATAGACTAGTACTGCACTTGTGCATGTTGTGAGGGCACAACGGCATAGTTCTCATATTTTAAGTATAGGATACTTATGCAAGTGCGGTAGGAGGTTGTGTTTTACACCGATGGTACGGAAAACAGCTTCGCTCTGGATAGACCCCGCGGAATCCCATTGGTAGTATGTCTGCGTGTCTATGGGAGTCCGCTTCAGGGTAGGTGCATATGATCTTAACCTGAGACTTGCATCGCTAGTACTTACGACAATCGGTAAACTTTAGTTTTGGTGGTCCAGGGCTTTAACGGGTTCTGTGTACACCTCTTCTGGGTTTATCGAGAATCGTAGTGTATTGGGTGTGATGTCAAGATGGAAGTATCACTTCAGACATATGGAGATGATGATCGCGTGGGATACAGAACTAGTACTCTATAATGGTTGCAACCATCGGGATAATATGACTAGGTCAGGATTATCCGATTCAAAGAGACTGGTTGCTTGATGTCTGATATGTGTATCGTACGGGGCAGACACATCTCCAGCCCCAGGCCTTACATGTGATCATCCGATACTGGTTCGATATACACTATACTACGGTATACTACGCCTGTTATAGATCTTATATTCCAATAAGAATATTTCTGGAGAATTGGGTAGGCATGGCGTTTTCCTAGAGGCTAACCTGTCTTGTAAATCGGTAAAAACGTAGTACTTGGTACGTACGTGTTCGGATAATCTGACGACCGTATTTACTGCCAACATATCCAGAGATCTCTTGGGTCGCTTCCCGAAGATTCACCAATGACGTATGATTCAAACTCGATTAATCTTGGATTAATTACGGAGAGACTTTATCTTGGATAAAGTACTATACATAGAGAGAGAACGATTAATTTGGAATTAATCGTAAAATTATTATATTCGATATAATAATCGAAATTCGATTTCGACGCGAAATTAAAATTAGATTTTAATTCGGGCAAACGAGTTAATTTAGAATTAATTCGTTAGCGACGTAATAATAATTTCGCTAGGCGCAATTATTTATTTAAATTCGATTAATTAACGTCGCGACGTAAGTTCGGTATTTCGGAAATATCGAACCCGAACGCGTGAGTGCACGTAGGCCCACTTTCATTTGGAAACGTGTGGGGCCCACATGACACATGTCATTTTATTCATTATTTAATTGTTAATACATTGCATGGTGATAGTGTACAATACACTCAATGGTTTTGCATGGAGTTTGAGTGTTTGACACTCTAAGCCATTGCATGATTTGTGTCATAAGTTTATTATTAATTTAATAAATTATGGCATAAATATAAATTGATTTTTTATAACAAAAATCATTCAACCTCTCTCTCTCACATTGCCGAAACTACATGCAGTTTTGGGCTCTCCATTTCTTCAATTTTTGTGGCAAGATTTGAAGAAGTTGTGCATTCAAAATCACAACAAAGGCTAGCACCTTCAAGGGATCATACATAGGTGATATGGGAAACTAATCCTTGAGCTTGGAAGGATCAAACTCGACTTGGAGTCCCTCTTTTCTTCTTGGCCGAAAGCTTCACTGCACAAGGGAGGAATTTCGCATCATCTTAGCATCCATTTTCAAGTATTGTGAGTATGATTCCGCCATACTTCAATTTATTCATTCATGTATTTATATATTTTACTTGTTCTTGTTGATCTTGGGGCTTGGTTATTTTTTCCAACAATTGGGTCTCAAAATCCCAATTAGTATCCAATACTATTTTAATTAATGGGCTATTAATTAATTCTTAAGGCATGGGCTTCGGCAATTATGGATCCAATCCAAGATGCCAATGCCCAATTAAGAATCATCACCATTTGCCATAAAATCAATTTTGGCCCAATTAAATATTAAAGGCCCAAAAGTTATATTTGGACTTTATGGAAATGGTTTTAGGCCCAATTTGGATCCATCCAATTGTCCAATTGATGAAATATCAAACGTTCATTGTGAATCACGATTGAGACTGGAGTTGATTTTCTTGGTTGAGACTTGAGGCTTGACTTGAGAGAGTTTTGTATGTAAACAAAGGTAAATGGTTCATATTTCAGGATAATATAAAAGGCAAACTTTTAACTCTTGAATTTGAGTTTCATGCAGTATTCATCTTAGGCCTCAATCGCTTAGCTCTTGAATACAAGAAGACTTCAGCCAGAGCGACATCAATTCATGTACCCAAAGCCAATAATTCTTAATTAATTGATGTCCTGGGGTTGACTAAAATAACCATGTTCAAAATGTAATACCCGAGTTTGATTTTGGTGGAGGTAAGAGGTTAAAAAATATATTGGGGTTTGCTCACTCCCTTACATTTTTAGATTAATTAACTGATAATCTAATCAATATTAATCACCCATTATTTAACTAATGAAAAAAGAAAGTTAATTACCAAGATAATTAACGGGCGAAACAGGTGATTTGAAGAAAATAACAGAAGACACAATCATTGTTGAAGTTGGTACTCGATGTTCCATTTTCTCATGTATTTTCCTATAAATACGTGTATGAACAATATTTTGTTATGAATAAAATATACAATGTCATCAATATATTATCTTTTAAATAGTAAAGACGTACAAGACCAATAAATGATTAAGTTATAATGTAATTGCAAAAGCGTCGCAATTGACATTGAGAAATGTTAAAAACAGTATCATTCTTAAACAGTTCCTGGTCAAGGTTTTCATTCTTGGTCCATTAGTAAACTCGGGAGACCAGTACATGTTATATATCAGAATAATGGATTCTGGTGGTTTATCTCAGTGAGCCATGAGTCTAGAGAGACTTGTATAGACATGTAGGTGTTCATAGTGGATGAGCACTGAACGACTCACGGAAAATTCCTATAGATGGTACGCTTGTGTCAATAGGAATCTTCTCGAGTTGAGTAGTGTAGTGGTGCTTTGACTTGAGCTCCACGGTGGGTATATGAGTTATCCTCCACACTTTGATGGCAGTCATGTCTTGACCTTTTTTAGGTTAGACCTCCGCCTATTCGTTGGTGTGGACTGATGCCATGATATTCAGTGATTATCTGTTGGAAAAAATAACCAAGCCCCAAGATCAACATGACAAGCAAAT
>SKCR01035049.1:0-17312 GCA_019454045.1 Zanthoxylum bungeanum
ACATAAATTGAAGCCAAAACACATCATTTCATGCTCATACAAATTGAATCCAAAATTCATCATTTCATGCTCAACATGCTCTTTGATTTTAACATAAACATTATTGACTTTGATTCCAATCCAATCAAACCAACAATCAACATTTAATCTAGCATTTAAACACATCCAATGATGTTACAAAAAATAAAAAACTTCAGTCCATGCACTACAACTTTCGGCCAGGTAAGGGAAATTTAAAATTTTTGATCCAATCAATTATTTCAAATCTAATCATGCATAACTCTAAGTTATCATATTCTAAGCATGCTCAAAGCATCAATTTGAAGAAATCATGCTCAAAACACAAAAGCCCCAAATTTTAGTCTCATGAACCCTAAAATTTTCATGCTTAAAATTGGCTCTTGATACCATTGTTAGTGTTCCTAGAACATGCCAAGGATCTAATAAGCATGAAAACATGTTATAAATTCAAAATAAGTTGCAGAATTACTTAACATTGAATGGATTTGAGCTTTTAAAATTGTGAGAAGAAGATCTCCAAGATGCTTCCTTTGTTGATTCCAAGCTTTGAGTTGAAGATCTCCAAGATCCTTCCTTTGTGATTCCAAGCTTTGAGTGTTGATTCAACTCTTGAAGTGGTTTCCCTATCACATTTGTTGATTTGTTGATGTGCTAGCTAACTTGATTTGCCACAAAATCAAAGAGAGGGAAGAAGAGGTTCACGCCCATTTTGCTTAGTATTAGGGTTTCATTTGTTTCAAGTGTTGTATTATACAAGTGAAGAGAGAGATAGGGCTAGGGTTTTGTTAAGGGGTGGTTTACCTTTTCACCAAAACCATGTAATTGGAGTCTTGGTTTCACCTAAACCAAGTAGTTGGAAAGTAAGTGGTTTTGGCATAAATGTCAACCACTTTCCAACCACCACTTCACATGTGTGACATGTGTGAAGTGGGCCCCACCATTTTGAATTCAAAATTCAAAATGTCTCTATGAACATTTACCGCGGCTGGATCCGTTTAATCCGATTAAATGAACTTTCGTCGTTAAATAATTAAATCTAATTTAATTAAATAATGATGCCTCGCAAATATATTACGAACGTCGTTTACGAATTAATTCTAAATTAATTCGTTCGCTCGTATTAAAGTCCGACTTTAATTTCGTAATGAAATTCAATTCATATTAATATATCCGATATATTAATTTTAGCCCATACGAATAAATAAAATAGAAAAATCAAATTAACTATTAAATTTATTTTACCGATTAATTCCAAATTAATCGCGTTCTCTCTCTTCCGAACACATTTAATCCCATTAAATAATACCTCAATTAATCCCAGATTAATTTTCTCTCTCTTAATTAATCCCATATTAATTCTCTCTCTCTTAATTAATCCCAGATTAATTCTAATTAAATCAACTGTCATCAGTGAATCTTTGGGAAGCGACCCAAGAGATCCCTGGATATGTTGGCAAGGAAATACGGTCATCGGATTATCCGAATACCTGCATACCTCGTACCACATGCTTACCGATTTACAAGACATGGTTGGCTTCTAGCAAAGCAACGTGCCTACCCAATTCTCCAGAAATATTCTTACTGGAATATATAATCTATGTCGGCGTGCGTAGTATACGTAGTATCGTGTATGGCGATCCAGTATCGAATGTCACGTGCTAGGCCTGGGGCTGGAACTGTGTCTGCCCCATACGAAGCACATGTCAGATGTCTGGTAACTAGTCTCTATTATCGGATATACATGACCTAGTCATATTACCCCGATGACTGCAGTACTTAAGAGCACTAGTACCGTATCCTACGTGACATCATCTCCATTATGACTGGAGTGATACTTCCGTCTTGACATCACACCAATACACTACCATTCTCAAATACCCAGCAGAGGCGTACACAGAACCGAATTAAAGCCCTGGACGACCAAAACTAAAGCATACCGGATTGTTACAAGTATTAGCGATGCAAGTATCAGGTTAAGGCCAAATACACCTACCCTGATATCGGACTTCCATAGACACATAGTCATACTACCAATGGAATTCTGAGGGGTCTATCCAGAGGAAGCTGTTTCCGCACCATCGGTAAACACAACCTCCTATCACACTTGCATAAGTATCCAATACTTAAATATATGAGAACTATGCCGTTGTGCTCCCACAACGCGCAAAAGTGCAATACTAGTCTATTCCGCATTATCGATGTCCAGTCTGATAATACTACGACTAGGGATATTTAATGATTAATCCTTCGAGGACTGATACTGTCTCATATCATGTCAATCCAGGAACTAATCATAGAGACCTCCTATCATTTATACATCTAGGTGATCTAATCACAAATGATAAGAGCGCAATCTCTTGTCACATAGTTAATTTGTAAAACAACACCATGATCTGTACAAATAGTGACGCTATGGGTCGTAACTGTCCAACAGAAGAAAGAAGTAGGAAAATCCTTACCAAATTTCCAAAAAAATGCAAGCTTTTCTTATTTCTTTCACTTTTCCTCTCTTTCTCACTTTGTATTTGATTTTCTAGGATTGAAAAAAAATCACTCACTAGTGACTCCTAGTTTTGGTCCTGACTGTTTCTCGTTATGACAGCTTTGACATGTTCATAAGGTGGCGTCTGACAGCTTTGGAACGTTCAGGATTTCCACTTTCACTTGAATTTTTCTAGTATCAATATACAACAGGTATAGATAAAAATCCATAACCTACACCCTCACAGCTTTGGCACGATCTCAGATGCAGTTATTAAAGATACCCATAAACCGTATTGACAAGACGGACCAAGAAACATATATCCAATACATGTCACTTTATAGCCTTATTTTAAGCGGGGATTTTCCTTAGGAAGCTATACTCTAAATCAAATACAGAATTTTAATCTAAATAATTTTCTAAACAATTCAATTCTACCTATTGAAAAGATAACTCAATTTAACCATTAATTTTTGTTACATTTCTGTTAGTGTAGAATCAAAACGTCAAGAAACATATATAGATTATATGCATGTGTGAAAATTAAAATTGTATTTAACATCAAATACCAAGCATGGATAATGTAATGGATGAAGCATAGACCTGCTCTGATACCAATTTTATTGGGGTTTCGGGCGATGGGCGCAGCGGAAGCACGGTTTCTTGTGAAATCGTAATTTAAAACCTTTTTAAATTACCGAATGAATTATTCTATATCTAATATGAATAATTTATTCATGTTTCACCTAAACCTATTTATTCGATATCAAATAGTGACATAAATATAAAGGAAACTTCGTGAAACTTTTACGAAAAACATTTTCCGTAAAATGACGCAAAATACATTTTTGACCGAACCGACCAGCCGACACTTATGGAGACTGCCCAGGTCAGCCCCAATAGTGTTAGGGCAGTTCATGGGCTGCCTGAATAGTGAAAAATTCACTGTTTGGGTAGCCGTCACCCGGTGACTCAAAAGTCACCCGGTAATGCCGTTTTTTACCGTTTTCGCTTATTTCAACTCCGAAACTATTTCCGGCAATTGTTCCAACTCCTAAAACACATCCAATACATTCATAACACATTATTTTCATCACAAAATTTCCAGTTTACTCAGATCTGATCCAGAATCAAAAATATGAAATTTCATGCTTTAATCAAAATTTTCAAGATTAATTCAATTAATCCAAAACACCAACTAAAGTCACCACACATGAATCCAAGCTTAGGGTTAAAGTAGATTACCTTTAATCTCTTGTTTTCTAAGTTTTTTCCTTGATTTTCCTTCATTTCTTCATGGATTCTTCAAATAAATTTTGAGACCCATTTTCTTTTCGAGTTTCGGCTATGTGGTAGATGATAGAATGAATAAAAACAAATTTTTAAAGCAAAAAGAAGTGACCGACTATAAAGGGTATTTTGGGGATTTTGAAAATTTAATCAAATTAAATAATAATTAACTTTATGATAACCAATCAAATTAGCACACATAAAGTATAATTAAATCATGCCATATGTTCCAATAATAATTAAACAAATTTCATACCATTTATGGAAAAAGTTTAATTAATTAATTATTCAATATTTAACAATTAAATATCCAAATAATCAATTAATATAATTATTATTATATATGTATTTTTATTTACAATAAATAAAAAATACATATATTTATGGCATATGTCAAAATCTCATTTGACGATTAATTAATTAATGTGTATCTAATCGTATTATGTATCAAATACAAATACACAATAATTACGATTGGCCAAAATCCCATAATACATATGTTATCGTTTAATCGATTAAACGATTCGAATTAACTCTCTTAATCCGATGAAGTATTATGAATAATCTATATATTCATACCGTGTTACCCAAGTACTCAACGAGTACACTTCATATTGTGTGACTCTCTAAGTTTAGGTTTATCCGTCACGAAATCCAATTTCGTGTCCATAATCCACCCATTCATGGATTATGATGACCACAAATAATCTCGCTAAACTATGCAAGCCGATGTCATTGCATACGTATAATCCCTCTGTCACAAGCTATCTATATTATACCTAAGGTATAGATAAAAACGTCAAACTCGTTCGATATAATATAGTCGACTTTCAATTTACGATCTCTAAATAGCACTCGGAACTGATTTTCTAAGTTATACCACGATCATGGATTTCCTAGATCGTAAACACGTGTATGATGCCTATGCCCTGTACACAGGACTGACGAATCCTCTCCTGATACGCACTGGATATCATGAGCATCAGTCCACACCCAATGAACAGGCGGAGGTTGATCTAAATAGATCGGTGACATGACTTCCATCAAACTGTGGAGAATAACTCATATATCCCACTGTGGTTTCTCAAGTCGAATGACCATTATGCTCGAGAAGATTCCTATTGACGTTGGTGTACCATCTATTAGGAAATTTCAGTGAGTCGTTCAGTGTTTATCAAATAAACACCTACATGTCTATACGAGTCTCCGAGACTCATGGTTCATTTGGATAAATCATCGAACCAAGTCACAATATATGACATGTACTGGTCTCATCGGATTTTACTAACCGACCCATGTTAGTAAATCTTGGACAGGAACTTTATTTAAGGATATACATCTTATAGTGTGTTTCCCAATGTCAATTATAAACTAGTTGTAACTGCGCACTATATTGTAAATCCTAGGATCTTTGTCTAATATAAACGTATCACTAAACCAGATTTAGTTTCGATCTAATCATAATCATATATCTAATCGTAATTAGATTGAATAAGTGTATAAAAGACAAGGGTGCTACCGTTAAATTAGTAATATTATGGAAAATAGAATTGCTCGTATTCATGAATCAAACATAAATACGATCCGGATTGGCACTCTGAGCACCAACCCTAACAATTTCTCCCACTTGCTCTAGTGCCAATCCACGATATCATATACACATCTAATATGTATCACATACTCATGGCCCTCAAGAGCTCACATAGCACTCAAGAGGTACGCAACAAACAAGTAAACCTGCTTAACAAATCGAGTTTGTTCAACAAACCCAAGTGTTTTCCTTAGCCAGCATCATTCATATTTTACAGAATCCAAATTCTACATCAATATGATTCAGATGCTATATCAGTTATGTGCTATAGCTGCTGGGTTGTCTAAGTATTTAGAGATCAAATCCAAATATTATGAGACAACCGCAAGCACAACATTAACATCAAAACTTCTAATCTATTGGTCACTTCGCAACTTAAAAAGTCAATACTTATAAGTTGCAACGAATTCCACTAATACAGTAGAATCAATCATGACACTCCCATTGCATCTTTTCTGACTTTATATGACATAGACTATCTAATGTCATAATTAGGATCAAACTAATCCGACCTTATGGTTGTAGACTAAATTCACCATGAATAAGAAACTCGTTCTTAATATCTCAAAGATCACAAAGAACATGTTTCTAGATCCATCATATGGTCTACAACATATCAAAATAACTCGTAACAATTACGATTAAATTGATATCTTTAATAGCACATATTATAGTATTCATTACGCCATTATCCTATGATTCATAATATTGACTAGACATTCCAATCAATCTCTCTTTCGACAAAGAAATCATCATTTACGAAAGATGAATACTATATATGTAAAACACACGTTAACTGTCAAATAGTTATACTAACTGTCATACAAATAGTCTTACTGTGTCTTTTATTAGATCATATCTAATACACGACTAATGTGAGCTTCTCACAAGTCTCTTAGTTTTATATCATATATAAAACCTTATATCAATATAAAAGAGACTACTCTCACTGCTTACATGGAGAAAAGAAAACTTAAGTAAACATTTTACTATAAAAACATCTCATTATTACTTTAATAATGATAATGTTGTTAGGATATATAACACTAGAAAGAAATTTGTACGCTCCCACTGACCCTACTATCATATATTCATTCTCTATGTTTTGATAAAATCAGACAATCTGACTGTATCAAAATTAGAGAACACAGATTTTCAGAAAACTTATCTGAGTCTACAATAGGCTCTATAAGCCAATATATCAAACTGTGATCCTAGCAGAATACAAACTCTAGGGCCATTCTAGAATGAACTCTTCAAACAAAAAAACCGCAACGGATTTCTCATTCGAAGAAATCACTCAAGAACGCCACTTTGCATTCTGTAGCCAAAATACATAGTTTAATATCAACATTAAGCAACAGATCTTTAAATGTTCAATTAGTGCGAATAGAGACAGGTATTCTCATAATCTACAATAGAATACTGAGTCTACCATTTCCCACTGTCATACTATAAAGGTCGAACCTTTAATAAGCTCACATTACTTTTATTGCGCAAACAATTTGCACATTTTATGAACGATTCATACCGAAAGCTTAATCAAGTTCAAAAATTGATTGTAGTAAGCTACGAATAATCTTAGATCTATGGTTTAATGGTAATTTCCGAGATCGATATCAAATATCGCCTCCACTATATGTTATAGGATAATTTTCTTCGATAAGAAAACAGCAGAACCAAAAAGTATCAAATACTTTGTAAATGATTCTGATATCCTATTTGGCTTATACAGAAGATATCTAAGGGTCATTTCATCTTATTAATTATATAGTTCCACTACAGTTTATCATTCTCACATTTGACTTCACTAAGTCAAGTCTTTTCTACAATTGTCAACATCCGATGTTACGCACCAAGTAATAAAACAATTTTATTTCTCGGGATCATAGAAAAGATATTCTATCAAATAGAATACAATATTCTATCAAATACAATACAATATTCTATCAAATAGAATACAATATTCTATTAAATAGAATAAATGATAAAAATTTTACTTGTACCTCCCAGGCGCAAGTACTTTCAATTATATAACAATTATACAAAAGAAAGTTTCAAATCTCAAACTTTTCAAGATTCGAATTTTCTACTATACATATCATATATGTAACTGTAGGAATGAATGGAACCTTAATTAAAGAGATGAATCAGAGTTACTAGAGCATAACCCCAAGAGTATTGAAAAACTAATTCGGTAACACTCAATATCATCGAATCAAATCATATAAGATTCAATTACTCCCACTGACCAATTCCATTAAAATGGAATCGTGGAAATTTAATATTGAGTAAGAATCACATTCAGTAAATAACTATAGAACTAATTGCCTTAAATTCACATGTTTGATCATATCAAACATCTTTGAACAATTCAAAGACTTACTGTGAATTATATAACATATAGTTTTCAACACTTCAAATAGAATATCTTTGAACCATTCAAAATATTCTATCCGCGTTTCTTCAGAAAACATATTGAAAGTTCTCGAACCATTCAAGACGCCCAATATATATTCTTTTACAAACATGTAACCAAGTCATGACAATTCATCAACTAAGTTACGGAGTAAAGAAAATTATCTAAGGCAATTTATAATCCATTAAACTAATACATCTAATTATTAGTTTAATAAATTTTTTGATCCAATGATGATCATTGGTTAAATGAGATTTAATCACATCCTGAATACAATATTCATTAATGGATAAGGATATATGGTGTGATCTCGTATCAGACCATCATTTACCATACGGAACAAGCATCTTATGCTTATGTGATAAAATGTCATAAAACATTGTTCTAAGTTATTTAGTTAACCGAACAATTTCTTAATGTTTATCTTTTCATTAATGACATTACTAGTCTTATTAAAATATGTAACAACTGTTTATATAGAACAAGTAACTATCCAATAGTCACAAGTTCTGATATAAAATATGAAGACAGTTATTAACAATTATTTTAAATAACTAGACGAGAGATCTGATATCCAATACCTATAGTTATCGTATTGTGAGAATCGATATTCTTCATACACAACTATACACATCTCATTTCTTAAGCTTTATAATTTACGTTCAATTATTTACAACAATTGCAAATGATTGATCAGCAAACTGTGTTAGACACGTGACTTGTTATAAGTCACTAAAGCTAAGAAACGTCATTATAAGATAAAAAAATACTAATGGGGTTTTCTTAATGCCAGTCAAGAATCTCGAGACATAAACTAATTCATGTCAATTTGTACTGCATAAGAAACTATTCTTACTAGAATATTATATCATAAAGCATATATCTATTTAGATTACTAATCGTGACTTCGTAACTAAGTCACTAACCATCTTGATTTTTAAGAAAATCGGAACAACAGTTCCCGATGGTTTGAACTAATCTAACAATATCTAAGTCTACTGTCTTTCTAGAACCTATTCTAGAATTATGCAACCATAAGTAAAGTCAGAAAACCTATTTAAGTAATAAGCATGCAGTGGATTAGAAGTATAATTCTATAAACAATATAGAATAAAAGGAAAACGAAGCAGAATCTTCCATAAAATTACGCACTGCCTTAGTTATGGATTTTTAACCCAGTAGTGTTTCCCACTACTTTTCGTAATACCGTAATCCCCAACAGAGAACGGGAATTCGATAATTATATCGAATTCCATACTGAGAGTAGGATCCCATGAATATATTTCAACTCATAGCTTTGACACGATCTTACCTACGTATATTCATTAGGTAGACAACTCATTGTCAATCACTCACCAGTGATTCCTGGTTTTGGTCCTGACCATTTCTGGTTATGACAGCTTTGACACGTTCATAAAGAGGCATATCAAGGCTTCACTTGTCAATGACAAACTCAAGCTATTGATGTAGACCTGACAGCTTTGGCACGTTCAGCATTTCCACTTTCACTTGAATTTCTCTAGTATCAATATACAACCGGTATGGATAAAATCGCATAACCTACACCCTCACAGCTTTGGCACGATCTCGGATATAGTTATAGAAAAATACCCATAAACCGTACAGACAAGACGGACCAAGAAACATGTATCCAATACAAGTCACTTTATAACCTTATTTTAAGTGGGGATTTTCCTCAAGAAGCTATACTCTACATCAAATGCAGAATTTTAATCTAAATCATTTTCTAAACAATTCAATTATGTTAAGGATATGCCCTATACCCAACTTGTGGATGGGCTATATGTACATGTATTTGTAATATTTTCATTAATTAATAAAATGTCAATCTTTATTATACGTGTCTTACATAACTTATATGAATCATCAACACTGTAATAAAGCCCTTGGAGTAATAAGACGATGGCTTCCACGCCTTAGGAGAATCATTACTCTTAAATGTTCCTAGTCATAGTTTTGTGAATAATCTGGGCGTTCACAAAGCGAAGAGACTAGCATGATGATATGATCCGCCCTTAAGTGGGGTAGCCGATCTCATAGGCTACTAGCGGAGATCCGTCCGCTTGGTGTATCACATGGATGCATTTTTTGCTCGTGTCTATCGAACTGACCGCTTAAAGTTTTCATATGGAGTGTTTATCCTATGTGTCTGTGAAAACTTTCATGTATCGATTATTTGACTAGTCCTTTAACTTAAGGTCTTTACAATCTTATTTGTGGATCAAATAACTTTGACATTTTCCTTCCCCGGTTCAAAAGATCCGGTCATAAGGGTATGATTGGGTCATTTGTTGAAACACATGAAGTTTGTAAAGATACAACAGAGAATCGCCACTCTCTCGGATAATATTTTCTTATAAAAGTAGTATTCCAGTTCGCGGGTTGATATATGTGATCAGTGCTTGAGACTGTGTCCACAGGGAAGAATCATGTGAGATTCTTGGGTTAGTACGATTCATGACACTATCAACATCATACCTTTGACCATATGGGTAGACACTTTCCCTACCCTAGGTCAATAGGTGGGGATATAGTGAGGCAAATGATCGTATCATATGTAAATTGCATACAGAATATGTATATATATCTTTCCTTCTCATTTGGGGGCCTTGGCATGTTGCTAGATGTCAACCTTGGTCATTGAAATCGAACGACCATCTGATCGGAGGATAATTTATGTTCGATTAAATTATCACGATTCATTTCATGTCCAACTTGAGGGGAACCCAAAATGTCACACACAACAAAGTCGAAATCAATGGTTAACAGTGCACAGTACAAATATAACAGCATATATGATTGATGTTGGAATTGTTCATAAATGGTTCAATGTGTTTAATTATTGAACAGATCATTTATGAGGTTCCATAGTGGCTTAAGGATTGGTGAATGACGATAGGGGCACTTTGGGAATTGGAAAAAAAAATTTTTAAAATTACTATTCACGTGAATAGTAACATGATTTTTTTTGTTATTAGTTTTGAATTCCAATTCGGCCCAAACTCTTATTAGGGTTTTATAATCTCATTAAACCTTTAAATTAAGATCCAATGGCTAAGATTAAATTAGCTTTTATCCCACATCGGATTCTTAATTAATTTTGTTGTCTTTGGAGCACTATATAAACCCAAAGAATTCTTTACAAATTTGCTACACCAAAACCTTTCATATCTTGGGTTTATATAAGTGAGCAACTCTAAAGTTTAAGAGTAAGCCACTGATTTTGAGGATCCTTAAGTCTAATTGACTAGAGGAACCTCAAGTTAAAAGTTTTGAGGTATTTGCCTAGGCTACACCAAGGGCAAAATACATGTGCACTCAAGGCGTAGTCTTGCCATTGAGTTTTGGCTTTGGTGTGTGCATCTTTGGAGGCCACACACTTGGGTGGCTATTTGGAACGTGGAAGAGCTTGCTGAGTTCGAGAAAAGCTTGTAGATTAGAGAGAGGACTGGAGGAGTCTTCGGTTCAAGTAAGTCTTTTTCTTTCTTTATTTTAATTAGAGTTCTTACGATAGTTCGCATGTTTAGGTTTATGTTCTTTGCATGTTTTATGAGTTTTATGCTTAGAATATATAGTAACATGCCTAGGCTTGTAGAATAATCAAAACAAATGGGTCTTGGGCAAAGGGAAAGCGGCATAATAATTTTGATTTCCCACTGCGCACTCGCGGCCGCTTCCCAACAAATTCTACCTATAGAAAAGATAACTCAATTTAACCATTAAATTTATGTTACATTTGCGTTAGCGTTGAACCGAAAAGTCAAGAAACATATATAAATTATATGAATGTGTGAATATTAAAATTGGATTAAATATCAAATATCAAGCATGAATAATGTAATGGATGAAGCATCAGACCTGCTCTGATACCATTTTAAATGGGGTTCGGGTGATGGGCCCAGCGGAAGCGCGGTTTAGGCGAAATCGTAATTTAAAACCTTTTTAAATTACCGAATGAATTATTCTATATCTAATATGAATAATTTATTCATGTTTCACCTAAACCTATTTATTCGATATCAAATAGCGACATAAATATAACGGAAACTTCGCGAAACTTTTACAAAAAACGTTTTCCATAAAATGATGCAAAATGCTTTTTTGACCGATCCGACCACCGACACTTATAGAGACTGCCCAGGTCAGCCCCAATAGTGTTAGGGCAGTTCATAGTCTGCCCGAATAGTGACAAATTCACTGTTTGGGCACCTGTCACTGGGTTGACTCAAAAGTCACCCGGTAACGCCGTTTTTCACCGTTTTCGCTTATTTCAACTCGGAACCAATTTCTGGCAATTGTTAAAACTCCCAAAACACATCCAATACATTCATAACACAATATATTCATCACAAAATTTCCATTTTACTCAGATCTGATCCAGAACCGAAAATTATGAAATTTCATGCTTTAAATCTAATTTTTCAAGATTAATTCAATTAATCCAAAACACCAACTAAATTCACCACACATGAATCAGCCAAGAATAATTCTAGGAATTACAAGAGTGGTCATAACACTCTAGAATGGAAAAATATCATCAAATGAACAAATTGGGCAAAAATTACACTAATTCAATCCAAAACTACTTCACACATGCATCACCACTTCTAATTCATCATCCACAACCAAAAGCCCCAATTTTTCAGAATTGAAGGAACCCCGGAACCTTTCTAAATCATCAAGAAACAAGAAACTAAATATCCAAGCTTAGGGTTAAAGTAGATTACCTTTAATCTCTTATTTTCTAAGTCTTTTTCCTTGATTTTCCTTCATTTCTTCATGGATTCTTCAAACAAATTTTGAGACCCATTTTCTTTTTGAGTTTCGGCTATGGTGGTAGATGATAGAATGAAGAAAAATAAATTTTTAAATCAAAGGGAAGTGACCGACTATAAGGGTATTTTGGGGAATTTGAAAATTTAATCAAATTAAATAATAATTAACTTTATGGTAACCAATCAAATTAGCACACATAAAGTATAATTAAATCATGTCATATGTTCCAATAATAATTAAACAAATTTCATAACGTTTATGAAAAAGTTTAATTAATTAATTATTCAAATATTTAACAATTAAATATCCAAATAATCAATTAATATAATTATTATTATTATATATGTATTTATATTTACAATAAATAACAAATACATATGTTTATGGCATGTGTCAAAATCACATTTGACGATTAATTAATTAATGTGTATCTAATCGTGTTATGTATCAAATATAAATACATAATAATTACGATTGGCTAAAATCCTCTAATGCATGTGTTATCATTTAACCGATTAAACGATTCGAATTAACTCACTTAATCCATATTATTCATATCGCGTTGCCCAAGTGTTCAACGAGTACACTTCATATTATGGGACTATCTAAGTTTAGGTTTCTCCGTCACGAAATCTAATTTTGTGTCCATAATCCACCCACTCATGGATTATGACGACCACGGATAATCTCGCTAAACTATGTAAGCCGAGGTCATTGCATACGTATAATCCCTCCGTCACAAGTTATCCATATTATACATGGGGTATAGATAAAAACGTCAAATCCGTTCGGTATAATATAGTCGACTTTCAATTTATGATCTCTAAATAACACTAGGAACTGATTTCCGAAGTTATACCACGGCCATTTTACTCTGAATGAAAGATTCACAAGTTGGATAAGGTTCAATGGTAAGATCATGCATCAAACCATTCCTAACCAACTGGGTTAGGCATTTCACGCCTATATGACCCAACCTCATATGCCACAGTTCAATGTTATTTATATCAAATACTTTACGTTTATTAATTCCAACATTAAAGATATCTTGTGAGGAAAGCAAAATGTAATGACCATGCTCATTGGACAAACAAGGATCTTAACATTATATCTATCATATAAATATAAAGAACGATTCTTAATATTTACATTATATCCTTCAGTATCTAATAAAAAAAAGTGATATAATGTTCGCAACACATCCCGATACAAAAAAGCAGTCATGCAACAAAAGGTTCCCACTGGGAAGGGGAATCTCGCATAAGCCCACATCAACTGCATCTAGAGAGTTGCCACTCCCGAAACGCAACTGCATCTCCCCAGATTTTAGCCGTCTACTTTTCTTCAGCACCTACAACGAATTGAAAATGTGAATTGGATAAGCAGAATCCAAAATCCAACTGGACGACATAGCTTCACAAGCTAATGAGATATCAATAATGGGAAAAATAAAAGTACCTAAAGTAGATGCTATTTCCTTTCTGATTTGCGCCGAATAGTCAAGACAGTTGCTTTTGCAGTGACCAATCTTGTTGCAGTGGTGGCATTTATCTTCGACAACTCTCTTGGGTTTAGCTATCTTACCTTTGTTGGTTTCTTTTTAGGTCCCAAGATCATAAAAAGTATGATAAACAAGTGTGAATACATCAAATGAGGTAGCGGAATACTCACATCGATCGGTTGAGACGATTGATGAAGAACAAAATGATTTTCCTTCTTCAAAGTGGCGCCAATGCAGTGCAGTCCACTGCTCACTGTTTTCAGATTTTGAGCTGAGATTTGAAGCTCCAAGCTTCGTCTAACGATTCCCGGCTCGTGGGTGGGTTTCCCTAACACCTTCGTATGCCTCCTTAGGTGTGCTAGCACTTGGATTTTGCCATAAAATCAAGCTTCTTCCTCTCTTGGACTGTCACGTTTTTGACAGTGTTCACAGCCCCTTGGGCGTGAGCTTTGGAGAGAAAAGAGAGAAGGAGAGATGGATGGAGAGAGAGAGAGTTGTCTAGGGTTTTCTCAATATTCATCTAATGAATTATTATATTTTACAAAAGTGTAGAGATCCCCCTTTTGTTATTCACCTTTAGGTAAAACCATTTTCACATTTACCCTAAACTTGGTAGGTGTGGGTAAATGGTTTTTCAAAAGGCAAAACAAGGTAGTTGGGTGGTTGGTACACCTACCACACATGGGCCCCACATATTTGAATTCAAAATTCAAATATCTCTACGAACATTTACCGCGGCTCGGTTTCGTTTAATCCGATTAAACGAACTTCCGTCGTTAAATAATTAAATCTAATTTAATTAAATATCGATGCCTCGCAAATATATTACGAACGTCGTTTACGAATTAATTCTAAATTAATTCGTTCGTTCGCATTAAAGTCCGACTTTAATTTCGTAATGAAATCTAATTCATATTAATATATCCGATATATTAATTTTAGCCCATTCGAATAAATTAAATAGAAAAATCAAATTTAACTATTAAATTTATTTTACCGATTAATTCCAAATTAATCGCGTTCTCTCTCTTTAGACTATATTTTATCCCAGATAAAATATCTCCGTAATAATTCTAAATTAATTTTCTCTCTCATATCGAATTAATCCCAGATTAATTAAAGTGCGAGTCATACATAATCGGTGAATCATTGGGAAGCGACCCATGAGATCCCCGGATATGTTGGCAGTAAATAAGGTCGTCGGACTATCCGAACACGTAAGTACCAAGTACTCGTTTTACCGATTCACAAGACAAGGTTGGCTTCTAGCAAAGCACCATGCCTACCCAATTATCGAAATATCCTTACTGGAATGAAGGATCTTGTATCAGGCGTAGTATACATCGTATAGTGCATATCGATCTAGTATCGGATGGTCACGTGCTAGGCCTGGGGCTGGAGTTGTGTCTGCCCCGTACGAAGCACATGTCGGATGTCTGGTAACTAGTCTCTTTAATCGGATATACATGACCTGTCATAATTTCCCAATGGCCGCGCAGCACTTAAGTGCACTAATACCGTATCCTACGTGACATCATCTCCACTATGACTGGAGTGATACTTCCGTCTTGACATCACACCACCCAAAACTCTACGATTCTCAACATACCCAGTATTGGCGTACACAGAACCAGTTAAAGCCCTGGACGACCTCAACCAAAGTATATTGATTGTCGTAAGTATTAGCGGTGCAAGTCTCAGGTTAAGACCAAATACACCTACCCTGATTTCGGACTCCCATAAACACACAGTCATACTACCAATGGGATTCCGAGGGGGTCTATCCAGAGCGAAGCTGTTTCCCGTACCATCGGTGAAACACAACCTCCTATTACACTTGCATGAGTATCCAATACCCAAATATATTAGAACTATGTCGTTGTGCCCTCACAACGCGCACAAGTGCAATACTAGTCTTTACGTATTTATCGATGTCCAATCTCGATAATACTCTGACTAGGGATATTAATGATTTATTATCCTACGTGGACTTGATACTGTCTCATATCATTCATTCTCCTCCAGGAACAAATCATAGGGACCTCTCATCATTTATACATCTAAGGTGATCTAATCACAAATGATAAGAGAGCAATCTCCTTTGTCACATAGTTAATTTGTACAACAACACCATGATCTGTACAAATAGTGACGCTATGGGTCATAATTGTCCAACAATCCCCCACTTGGCCTATAGCCAGTCACTCGAGTGCCTAACACCCGAACTATGTACGGTTGGCTCAAATTGCTGAGAAAAGGTTTTCGTCAGCGGATTTACATGATTATCGTCTGATACGATTTATACGATCATCACATCGCCATGATGTATGATCCGAACGAATCATATGAATATCGAAGTATATATCTGGATCGTTGATGAGACCATTAATTCTTTAGCATGTGCTGACGCCTAGCTCAGCCGCTAACAGAACTATATCTAATTAATTAGATTTATTATCGATCCAAATGGCTTCTATTGCTGCCTCAGCTGCAGTAATAATCCGTATTTGTTGTTTATATGGTAACAGTATCTTGCTTGGAAGATTTCCAGCTCACTGTTCCGGTATTCAAACTTTATAGTACCCGTTTGCGACTTATAGTCGTCTTTATCGGTTTGGAAACTTGCTACAGTGATCCCAGTCACTTCAAGTTCTCTTTCTCCATAGACTAAGACAGCATCCTTAGTTCTCTGAGATACTACTAACGGATGTTCTTAACTTCAATCCAGTGACTATCAATCGGATTGGTCTGATTGTGACTCCATATGCTCAAAGCGTATGAGACACCAGGTCACGTACATTTTAAATGTACAATTTCTCAGAGAGTGTTAACAACTTTAAATATATCCCAATAGATCTTTATTCCTAGAATAAAGGTTGTTACTCCTAAGAATTCTACGGAGAATTATCTCGAAAGCCAAGCTTTCGCCGATTATTTTATGGGAATATCATTTCCAAGAAATGACATATATTATCATTATTTATACAGGACATTCATTGTCAGTGCGCTCCCACTAACCTCCTTATATACACAAGAATTATTTTCGTTTTGATTAAATCATAAACCATTATGATTACATCAAAACGTCAGCTCCAAGAACCTTTTGCTTGCTATAACCCAAACATGGATCGAACAACCCGCAAACCTAGTTTGCTGGTTTAGGTATAACAAAATCGTCAGGATGTTATAAACATCCTCCAAAAGGTTTCCG
>SKCR01035050.1:0-17387 GCA_019454045.1 Zanthoxylum bungeanum
TTCTTGGAGGATCCAAACCAGTCCAAATCGCACAGCCCACTGCAAGATGAAGCTACTGCCGTGACTGGGAGGGAGCCAAAAACGCATCTTGTTCTTCTTCCATCAAAACCGAATTCAATGTGAGTTGATTCCGCCACCTCCTTTGATGTGTTCATTTGTGGTTTTTGTGCATGTTTTTGTTGATCCGTGGACCTTGATTGAACTCCAACACTAAGTCATCCAATGATCTTAAACACAAAAAATTCCAATCCACTCCAAGTAGCAACACATTCGGCCAAGGCATGAATTTGGGGAAAAAATCATCCAATGCATTTTTCATAAAATTGATTCCATGTAACATCATTCTATATACATGTAAGCATTCTTATTCATCAAATTTCACAAGAACATGCTTCAACCAATTTTATCATACCATTCGGCCAAGGTTGAATTTTTGGGGAAAAATCATCCAATGCATTTTTCATAAAATTGATTCCATGTAACATCATTTTACATACATGCAAGCATACTCATTCATCAAATTTCACAAGAACATGCTTCAACCAATTTTGTCAAATTTTAACCTAAAGTAATTCATGCTTAACCATGGCTCCATGATACCATTGTTGGTTTCTATAATATGTCCCAAGGAAAGATTAAGCATGTGAAATACAACAATGAATATATATAAAAGATGAAGTATGGCAGAATCATACTTACCAAGTTTTTGTGATGTAGAAAATCAAGCCAAGATGGAAGCTCCAAGGTTGATGATTTTCGGCCAAGGGAGACAATGTGGAAAGCTCCAAGCTTTGTGTATTCCAAGCTCTATGATGGTTTCCCTATCACCTCTTTTGATCCCTTGAAGGTGCTAGCCTTGCATGTGAGAAGATATTTCCAAACAACCACACTATCTTCAAGCTTTTGGCAACCAAAATGAAGAAGATGAAGACCAAAAACTGCATGCAGTTTTCGGTAATGTGAGAGAGAGAAGAGAGATTTTTTCTAATTGATTTTTGATACCAAAAATCAATTTATATTTATGCCATAATATTTATTAAATAATAATAAATCTATGACACAAACCATGCAAAGGCTTAGAGTGTCAAACACTCAAATTCCATGCAATAACAATTGAGTGTATTATACACTATCACCATGCAATGCATTATCAATAAAATAATACATAATGACATGTGTCATGTGGGCCCCACACGTTTCCAAATGAAAGCGGGCCCACGTGCACTCACGCGTTCGGGTTTGATATTTCCGAAATACCGAACTTGCGTCGCGACGTTAATTAAATCGAATTTAAATAAATAATCGCATCTAGCGAAATTATTATATACGTCGCTAACGAATTAATTCTAAATTACTCGTATGCCCGAATTAAAATCTAATTTTAATTTCGCGTCGAAATCGAATTTCAATTATTATATCGAATATAATAATTTTATCGATTAATTCCAAATTAATCGTTCTCTCTCTAAATAAGGCACTTTATCCGAGATAAAGTTTCTCCGCAATTAATCCAAGATTAATTAAGTCCGAATCAAATATCATAGGTGAATCTTCAGGAAGCGACCCAAGAGATCTCCGGATATGTTGGCAGTAAATACGGTCATCGGATAATCCGAACACGCACGTACCTCGTACTACGTTCTTACCGATTTACAAGACAAGGTTGGCTTCTAGCAAAGCGCCATGCCTACCCAATTCTCCAGAAATATTTCTTATAGGAATATAAGATCTATATCAAGCGTAGTCTGCCCCGTACGAAACATATATCGCATCAAGCAACTAGTCTCTTTAAATCGGACAATCCTGACCTAGTCATATTGTCCCGACGGTTGCAACCTTTTATAGAGTACTAGTTCTGTGTCCTGCGTGATCATCACCTCCATATGTCTGAAGCGATACTTCCATCTGACATCACATCCAGTACACTACGATTCTCGATAAACCCAGAAGAGGTGTACACAGAACCGGTTAAGGTCCCCAACCACCAAAACCAAAGTTTACCGATTGTCGCAAGTACTAGCGATGTAAGTCTCAGGTTAAGACCATATACACCTACCCTGATGCGGCCTCCCATAGACACCTAGACATACTACCAATGGGATTCCGCGGGGTCTATCCAGAGCGAAGCTGTTTTCCGTACCATCGGTAAAACACAACCTCCTATCGTACTTGCATAAGTATCCAATACTTAAATATATGAGAACTATGCGTGTTTGCCCTCACAACGTGCACAAGCGCAATACTAGTCTATTCCCGCATATCGATGTCCGATCTCGATAATACTCCGACTAGGGATATTTAATGATTAAACTTTTATGGATTGATACTGTCTCATATCATCTCAATCCAGTACTAATCATATGGACTTGCGCCATTTATGAATCAAAGTAAATAATATTACAAAACGACAAAAGGTAATTTCATTATCACATAGTTAATTTTGTACAATAATACAATATCATTTACAAACAGTGACGCTATGGGACACAATGTCTAACACTACTCTCTGCCATATTTCATAATGAAATATGCAGCAATAGCAAGCATTATCCGAATAGATTTAATCATGGCAACATGTGAAAAAGTTTCATCGTAATCGACACCATGTCGTTGACGATACCATTTCACTACAAGCCTAGCTTTGTACGTTTATATGTTTCCATCCATGTTGGTCTTCTTCTTGAAGACAGATTTGCAACCAATAGGCTTTACGCCTTCTGGTGTATCAACCAGTGTCCAAACTTGGTCGGTATACATGGAATCCATTTCGGACTTCATGGCCTCTTGCCATAAAACGGAGTCAATATCTTGTATCGCTTCCTCATACGTAGCCAACTCATTATCCTCAATAAGATTAATATCTACGTGATTAGAAATTAAATCAAACTTAGATCTCGCTCTGATACCATTGAAAGTGTCATAGACATGCCATGGGATCTCTAAGCGTGATTAGTTTGGGAATAAATCAAGAAGTTTGCGGAATTAACTTACATTGATCGGCTTTGACTTTCAAAACTTTTCATGGATGTGAGGAAGCTCCAAACTTTCTTTGTTGATTCCAACTCAAGGGTGAGTATCCCTAACACATTCACTTGACTCCTTTAAGTGCTAGCTTGAACAAAATGAAGCAAAATTTGTCTCCCAATAAGAAGTAAATTCGCCCAAGAGAGAGGGAAGCAATCAGTTTTGAAGGGACAAGGCCATTCGACCAAGACAAACCCCAATCGGCCATGAGCAATGGCTATTCGGTCAAGAACAAAGGCCATTCGAACAATGTGGTTCAAGGCGATTCAGCCAAAGCAAGGAGGGAGAGAGAAAGAGCATTTGATATCTTTGTTTTCTAAAACAATTGATAATGAAAATCAATTTCCAAAAGTGGTGTATATCTTTCAAAAAGAAAAAGCAAAGTATGTTGTGTAAGTTACCATAATTACATTCAACCACTTTCATCAACCAAAAAAGTGACAAGATGTCCATCACAAAAGTGAGTAGTGATGTAAGTTGGTGGGACCCACTTTAAATTCAAAATTCAAGTGGATTGCTCAACACACTTCGGGGTCGCTCGGATCTTTTAATCCGATTAAACGACTTTTCTGTCGTGACATAATTAAATCCAATTTAATTTAATAATAATGCCTAGCAAAATTATTACGAAAGTCACTTACGAATTAATTCTAAATTAATTCGTTCGCATCGAATTAAAATCTAATTTTAATTCCGCTTTGAAATCTGATTTCATTTAATATATCTAATATATTATTTAATCAATTAATTCCAAATTAATCGTTCTCTCTCCAATCCAAATTTTATCCCAGAAAAATTCTTGCCGCAATTAATCCTAGATTAATTTTCTCTCTCATAATTAATTCCAGATTAATTTTGTTCGAGTTAAATATCATTGGTGAATCTTTGGGATGCGACCCAAGAGATCCATGGATATTTTGGCAGTAAGTACGGTCATCGGACTATCCGAACATGTGCGTACCCAGTACCACGTTCTTACCGATGTACAAGACATGGTTAGCTTCTACCAAAGCACCGTGCCTACCCAATTCTCCAGAAATATTCTTCTACGGAATATAAGATCTTTTTCAGGCATAGTATAAATAATATTGCGCATTATGATCCAGTATCGGATGTCACATGCTAGGCCTAGGGCTAGAGTCTTATCTGTCCCGTACAAAGCATATATTGGATCACTAGCAACTAATCTCTTTATAATCTGAAAGTCATGACCTAGTCATACTTCCCCGATGGCTATAGCACTTAGAGTACCAATTTTGTATCCCTGCGTGATCATCATCTCCATATGACTAAAGTGATACTTCCATCTTGACATTACACCCAATACACTACGATTCTCTGTATACCCAGAAGAGGCGTACTTAGAACCTGTTAAAGCCCCAGATGACCAAAACCAAAGTTTACTGATTGTCGCAAGTATTATCGATGCAAGTCTCAGGTAAAGACTAAATACACCTACCCTAATACGAATTCCTATAGACACATAGTCATACTACCAATGGGATTCCGAAGGGTCTATCCAGGGCGAAGCTGTTTCCATACAATCGGTAAACAGAACCTCCTATTACACTTGCATTAGTATCCAATACCCAAATATGAGAACTATGTCGTTAAGCTTCATTAACGCGCACAAGTGTAATACTAGCCTATTCCGCATTATCGATGTCCAGTCTCAATAATACTACAACTATGGATATTTAATGATTAAACCTTACGTGGATTAATGTTGTCACATATCTTATTAATCCGGTACTAATCATATGGACTTTTATCATTTATATATTCAGGCAATCCAATTACAAATGATAAAAGAGCAATTTCATTTGTCACATAGTTAATTTGTACAACAACACCATGTTATGTACAAATAGTGAAGTTATAGGTCATAATTGTCCAACAAAAGGCCCAATTAGCATCCAATGCCATTCAATTAAGTCCAATGGGCTTTCAATTAATTCTTTAGGCATGGATTTTTGCCATTATGGATCCAACACATAATGCATTGGCCCATTTAGGAATCACCCAATGCCAAAAATCAATTTCGGCCTAATTAAATTACAAAAGGCCCAAAAGTTATACTATGGACTTTTATGGAAATGGTTTAGGCCCAATTGGATCCAGCCCAATTATCCAAAACGAAACCAAGCCCATTAGTCCAAATACAACCAAATTAGATTAATATATTATTCCAAATATCACATTAATCCAATTAAATTGTAATTAACACAATTAATTAATTAATCTAATATTTCCAAAATATTAATTAATTAATTAATCATGCTTCAACATTCCAATTCATGTCCAACACAAATTGAAGCAAAATCAAGTCTCCAACAAGCATATATCTCACGATAATTTAACAAGAAATAACATTCAATTTGATTTCAATCCAATTAAATTAACAATCAATATTTATTTCATGCCAATAATACATCCAAGTGTCTAATGTCACATGCTAGGCATAGGGATGGCTCTGTGTCTGCCTGTACGAAATATATATCGAATCCCGCGTAACTAGTCTCTGCAATCGAATAGTCATGACCTAGTCATACAATCCCGATGGCTTCCACATTTAAAAGTACTAGTACTGTATCTGTGTGACCATCATCTCCATATGACTGAAGTGATACTCCCATCTTGTCATCATATCCAATACACTAAGATTCTCAGTAAACCCAATAAAGGCATACACAGAATGTAACATCCCGTCTGAGCCAAGATGCTACCGGCAGTAGACAGGTGTACGCACTGCATTTTTGCATATAAGTCCCGATGATGAGCCTCGTATGAAGGCACTGCTCTTTAAGTTGTGGAAGTCACGGGAAACGGACGTCGGAAGGAAAGAGTCAGAAATCGATACCTTGTTGGATTTAATTCGCTTGCTCAGCTGTGGGTTCGCTCGTTGGACATCTATTTTAAACACATCATTGACCCAAAAACCCCCGCAACACACACTAAGCCCACCAATAAGAACCACACCCACGCCCAAATCCTCTTAGCTCACGCCCAAGCCCATTAAAACACATCCAAAATAATAAATCCACACATTAAACACATGTTGAAATCCAAATAAATCACCTTCCCGAATTAAAAGAATCAAATCAAATCATATAAATCACATTCCTATTCCAATTAAATCACATTCCTAAACTAAATAAAATCAAATCAATTTACCTTCCTAAAATGAAGAGATCCTTTCTTTATGATACACAAATTAAATATCCCCGTAATTACACAATATTCTTTCCCTATTAACATAAGGTAAACCCCAACCCTTGCCTATAAAAAGAAGCCTAAACCAACACATTCAAGGCTAAGCATTTGTTGGACAAAATGACCCATAGCGTCACTATTTGCACAGATCATTGTGTTGTTGTAGCAAATTAACTATGTGACAAGGAAATTGCACTCTTATCATTTGTGATTAGATCACCATAGATATATAAATGAAGAGAGAGTCCCTATGATTAGTTCATGGATTGAGAATGATATGAGACAGTATCAATCCCCGAAGGATTAATCATTAAATATCTCTAGCCGGAGTATTATCGAGACTGGACATCGATAATGCGGAATAGGCTAGTATTGCACTTGTGCGCGTTGTGAGGGCACAACGGCATAGTTCTCATATATATAAGTATTGGATACTTATGCAAGTGCGATAGGAGGTCGTGTTTCACCGATGGTACGGGAAACAGCTTCGCTCTGGATAGAACCCTCGAAATCCCATTGGTATTATGACTATGTGTCTATGGGAGGCCGAAATCAAGGTAGGTGTGTATAGTCTTAACCTGAGACTTACATCGCTAATACTTATGGTAATCGATAGACTTTGGTCTTGGTGGTACATTGCTTTAACCGGTTCTGCGTACACCACTTCTGGGTTTATCAGAGAGTCATAGTGTATTGGGTGTGATGTCGAGATGGAAGTATCACTTCAGTCATAGTGGAGATGATGTCACGCAGGATACAGTACTAGTGCTCTTGAGTGATGCGCATCCAATCGGGATATTGTGACCAGGTCATGAATATCCGATTATAGAGACTATGTTACCAGACATCCGATATGTGTTTCGGACGGGGCAGACACTTATCCAGCCCCAGCCCTAGCACGTGACTATCCGATATTGGGCCAATATGCACAATACAATGGTATACTACGTTTAATACAGATCTTAATATTCTTAAATGGATATGTCCGGAGAATTGGGTAGACTTGGTGCTTTGCTAGGAGTCGACCTTGTCTCGTAAATCGGTAGAACGTAGTACTTGGTACGTACGTGATTCGGATACTCCGACGACCGTATTTACTGCCAACGTATCCGGGGATCTCATGGGTCGCTTCCCGATAATGCACCGATGACGCATAACTCGCACTCATTAATAATCTGGGATTATATGGAAGAAAGAGAAAATTAATCTAGGATTAATTACGGAGATATTTTATCTAGGATAAAATATCGTCTAGAGAGAGATAACGATTAATTTGGAATTAATCGGTAAATTAATATATTCGATATATTAAATGAAATTAGATTTCGACGCGGAATTAAAATTAGATTTTAATTCGGGCGAACGAATTAATTTAGAATTAATTCGTTAGCGACGTGAATAGTGAATTCGCTAGGCGTAATCATTTAATTACGACGCAACGGAAAGTTCGTTAATTTGGAATTAGCGAACCCGAGCCCGAGTGTGATTGCGAGCGCATTCGTATTTCGAAATCAAGTGCGGCGACGCAAGTCACATCAAACGTCAAATCAATCGTCACATCAATCGTCAAATCAAAAGTCACTTTGAGTGATTGATTGATGATTGATTTGATTGATGGATTGAGTGAAAGACACACATCAAATCACTTTATTATAGTGACATTTGAATAGTGATGTTAGTAGGTGAAATAGTGACTTGTAAAGACTTTTGCCATTTACTTTATTTCATAAATATTTTTGGTAATGTTTTTTAATATATTTTCTAGGAAAATATATAAGGCATTTTTGGTAAATGCTACACAAGTCTTCACACAATTTTCATCTCTCTCTCTCACCATTCTCTCATCTTCTTCACGCCAAAATGAAAGAAAAATTCACTGGTTTCATACCAGTTCAGGCGTGAGCTTTGGGAAGCAATGAGTGGATTTTTCATGGACAAATCTAAGTGCTAGCACACTTGCGACTATTGCGAAGGTGTTAGGGAGGTTCACCCATGAGGCGGGACTCATCCGACGGAGTTTGGAGCTTCGAAATGAGACGCGAAACTGCCAAACCAGTGACCACGAACTGCAGCAGTAGGCGCACCAAACCAGTGGGTTTTGCGGCTTCAATCGTCTTCAAATCGACTCAACCGATCGATGTGAGTATTCCGCTATCTCCGTTGGTGTGTTCACACATTTTTTCATGTCTTGTTTGATCTTGGGACCTAGATAATAACCATCAATGGCATCAAGAGCTTAGGTTCAAGCATGAAAAATGTAGGGCTTAAAATTGGGTATTTTGGATTTGAGCATGATTTTATGAAATTGGATGATTGAGCATGTTTAAATGTTGTTGTATTGAAGATTGATTTGATCAGTTTCAAGAAAATGTGTTTGGAACAATTTTCCCCAATTTGATGGTGTTGGCCGAATGTATTGTTGATTTGGAATCCATGGAATTTTTGATTTTGGTTCATTTGATGAGTTGGAATCATGTTGGATGATGTTAATTTAAGATTGAATTGGATTTAATTTTAAATTGAACAAAAACCCTAAATTCTATATGTTGGCCGAATTGCCTATGCCCTTTAATGTCTTGGATTTTGATTTTTTGGACATTGGATGTGTATGAAATCATTCGGGAAGTTAATTCGATGTCGATTGTGGAATTAATTGGATTGAATTCAAATCGGACAAAATTACCTTCCTTGGCCGAGAGCATTAAAAGCATGTAATGGGTTTGATTTTTCAATTTGTGTGTTGGACATATGATAATGAAATGACCATGATTAATTATGTAAATTCATGTTTTAGAAATGTTGATTTGGGTAATTGATCATGTAATACACTTTGGTAATTAAATTGGAAAATTGGATTTTTTGAATTTAATTATTAGGGCCTATTTTTGATATTGGGCTTCTAATGTTGTAATTGGGCCAATTGGGCTCGATTTTATCAAGTTGGGTTTAGGCCAAGTGGATTGGATCCAATTGGGCCCAAAACCTTAACCATAAAGCCCAAATGCGACTAATGAACCTTTAAAGTTCAATTGGGCCTAATGGGCCAAGATTGATTTATGGGCTTATGGGGTAAATCCCGGATTGGACTTTGGTTATCGGTTTGACCCGAGTTGACCAAAAGTCCACGCCTTAAGAAATCAATTAAAAGCCCATTGGACTTTAATTGAATTGACGTTGGACGTTAATCGGTCTTTGAGACGCGTTACGATTAAATTTGGAATTTAAATCGTAAAAGGTTTATTAAATAAAAGTGTAATATTTAATTTGGAATTGAATATTGAATTAGTATTAAATACATGTTAAATTAGATTTAATGATGTAGTTTAATTTAATTCATGAATTCGTACTTTATGTACTTATTCGCAAAAACAAGTTTGACTCGAACAAAATCAAATCGTTGTTTGAACATTGGATGATCACTTAATTATCAGATTAATTAATTTGATTAGATTGATTAATAGCATGCTTATGTGTGTGAATACGTGGTTGTGTTGTATGAATAATGTATATCGGATGGATATTAGTCGGGTGGGGCAATTTTAGAAATTGTTGTAATAAATTCGATTTATTAAATTGGACCTGCGTGTCCAGCCTTATCACCTCTATTCTCTTTGTATTCTCTTCTCACCTATTCCCCTCAATGTAAATGAGGTTTCTTTAGAAGTGTAGTGTAACGGGTAGAAGTAATACAAGTGCTAGCTTGAGTGAGAAAGGGAGAGATTTGATCTAGGATCAATGTGTAAAGTATCCATCCGCATATCATTATTATTTATTTTCATACTCGTTTATTATGTATTTAGAATGCATGTTTAAGGGTGTATGATGATGAGACCTTAACAAAGATAATTAAATTGGTAGCCAATTTGCACACGAAAAATCGTTAAATATCAAGCGTTTATTTTCCTTCCATTGAGTGATTCTTGCTCAAGATCCGAGATTGGCAGGGGTTGTTGGCCAAAGTCAAGCCCTTGTCGGTCGAAGATGTGTTTTAATCACGAGGCTTTGTTCCATATCGGTGTCGTGTCCAAGTTGTGGTTTGTTGGCCAAAGTCAAGACCACTTCTTGTCCATTGACATTGATTACGAAGCTTCCATGTCAATGGGTCCGCGCTTGACTGGGATCACTAGGTTTGTTGTGCCAAAGCCAAGGCCTAGTTGATTCAGAGGAAAAAGGTTAGGGTATATATTCGATATATAGGCATATATAAGATATATGTTTGGGACTTGGATGTCCACCTACTGGATCTAGGAGTTTGATGAGATCCAATTGATCTTCGAGATCTACCTAGTTAATTATCATACAATTTGTTGGCCAAAGTCAAGATTGTGTGATATTTAACGGGATCCTAGCCCACTAGGAAACACGGTTTCCCGAGTACTCGACAGAGGGTTAGAGGCTTGACGAAAAATAGTGGGAGGCAAGTATTGAATTTGCAACATTCATTCGAATACTCGCTAAACGCGCTCATCTATATTTTACTCGTCATAATAATCAAAAGTATTAGTTGGACTAATATTTTATGTTGTTTTAAATATATATATAGTTGGACTATATACAAACTCATTCGATATATAGTTGATTTTATAATTGGATTATAGTAATCAATATAATTGAATTAAAATTATAGTTGATTAAATAATTGGATTATTGTAATCATTATAATGAATAGTACCTTATTAAATTGATTAAATAGTTGGACTATTGAAATCAAGAAAGAATTGAAAAGTTGAATATTTAAAATATATAATCCTTGGATTAAATGTTTTAAATGATTTAATTTTCATTGGGAATTAATAATAGGTTACTTTATTGGTTAAAATAACTTGTTATATCTAAGCCCATAATTAAGCAAATAGTATAGCATAAAATCTTTGGAAGATTTATGTGATGATGACTTTAGTGCTTAATTTAATATACTTGACAATAAATCTATCTTTAGATTTAAAAGGTATTAAAATTGCAATTAATAATTCTTGGAGAATTAATTGACTATTCTAGTGGAGAAAAGTCAAAGTTTGCAATTGGGCAAACTGATAATGTCTCTAGTCAAACTAGTTACATTATAACAGTTCCTAATTTAAGTACATACCCAAAGGGTAGTTCATAAACTTAGGTATCTACGGTCGAAACAGCGACTTTCGTCCCGTTTCCGATTTGCAGAGAAATCTCGGCTTGAAGTCAGTATCCAGCTCATAGCGGATTCTGAACATCAATACATATATTTTATGTACCACACTAAGTATTTAAAATCCAATTTCAATACTAGTAGTGAACATAACTTTGACAAATATTTTTAAAGTTAGAGCCTCGCCCTTTCTTTAATTCCTTCGTGTCTGCCATATCCAAATGGTAGTCACTTTGGGATATGTCAATTATCTTTTCAATAATTCACAAACCTTTGGCCAAGCCTTGGCCAAACAACGAGGTTAAATCCAACAAAAATTCCATTTTCAACCTTTACCCTTCCAACGTCCGTTTCCCGCGACTTTCATGACTAAAGAAGTAGTTGCCTCCATACGAGACTCATCATTGGGCTAATGTGTAAAAATGCAATGCCTACAGTCACCCCCACTTTGATGGGACTTGTTCAGTATGTGACAATGACAATCCTATCAAAGTACGTGCAATGCATTTTTACTTACCTGGCTCGCCAGCTGTCACCTGGTCTGCCTGCTGTGCTGAGTTGATAATGCTAAACCCTGTACCTAGGGCGTCGCGGTTGCGTCTCCGTACCTAGAGTGCCGCAGTGATGATGTTGGCTGTCTGGATGCTAACCTCGTACCTAGGGTGTCGCAGTGACGTCTCCGTACCTAGAAAGCCATAAATGTCTGAGTGCTAACCCCGTACCTAGGGTGTCGCAGTGACGCCTCCGTACCTAGAGTGCCACAAATGTCTGAATAGTCCACATGCCGTACCCGGTGTGCTAACCCCGTACCTAGGTCGTCGCTGTGGTTTGAATGCTAACCCCGTACCTAGGGTGTCGCAGTGACATCTCCGTACCTAGAGAGCCACAAAATGTCTGAATGCTAACCCCGTACCTAGGGTGTCACAATGACGCCTCTATACCTAGAGTGACACAAATGTCTGAATAGTCCACATGCCGTACCTGGCGTGCTAACCCCGTACCTAGGGCGTCATTGTGGTCTGAATGCTAACCCCGTACCTAGGGTGTCGCAGTGACGTCTCCGTACCTAGAGAGCCACAAAATGTCTGAATGCTAACCCCGTAGCTAGGGTGTCACAGTGACACCTCCGTACCTAGAGTGCCACAAATGTCTAAATAGTCCACATGCCGTACCTGGCGTGCTAACCCCGTACCTAGGGCGTCGCTGTGGTCTAAATGCTAACCCCGTACCTAGGGTGTCGCAGTGACGTCTCCGTACCTAGAGAGCCATAAAATGTGTGAATGCTAACCCCATACCTAGGGTGTCGCAGTGACGCCTCCGTACCTAGAGTGCCACAAATGTCTGAATGCTAACCCCGTACCTAGGGTGTAGCGGTGACGTCTCCGTACCTAGAGAGCCAAAAATGTCTGAGTGCTAACCTCGTACCTAGGGTGTCGCGGTGATGTCTCCATACCTAGAGAGCCACATATCTGGATGCTAACCCCGTACATAGGGTGTCGCAGCTGTGATATCTCCATACCCGGAGTGCCTTACCTGGCAAAAGTGATCTAATATCTCCATACTCGGAGTGTTATACCTGGCTGAACTGATATCTCCATACCTGGAGTGCCGTACCTGGCAAAACTGATCTGATATCTCCATACTCGGAGTGCCGTACCTGGCTAAACTGATATCTCCATACCCGGAGTGCCGTACCTGGCTGAACTGATATCTCCATACCCGGAGTGCCGTACCTGGCTGATCTGATTTCTACATACCCGGAGTGTCGTACCTGGCTGATCTGATATCTCCATACCCGGAGTGCCATCCCTGGCAGAAACTGATTTGAACCAATGTGGGCCTCGCCTGCAGAATGCCATACCCGGCAGATCTGATGCTGAACCTAATGTGGGCCTCGCCCCCTGAATGCCATACCCGGGAAGTCCGTTACTGATGTTGATCTAATGTGGGCCTCGCCCTCTGAATGCCATACCTGGCAAGTCTACTACTGATGCCGATTCTCTATTTTGCATACTGTAGTGCCTCTCTTCGAGATAATATTGATAGCTAAACATATTTTTGTCCTCAACGAATGATTCATGTCAAAGCCAAACAATCTTCAAAGTACTCGACATACTCAAACCCAATCCTCTGAATGGGTGATCTGAACTAGACTCCTAGTGTGTGTGTGTGCTAAGGCTCCTTCCCAGCTTATTCCTTAAGTCAGCCAACTCGATGATTTCGCTTCGGAGAATCAGATCAGTGGGTCTAACCAACCTGGATGTCTGGGTCACATTCTGTGATTACTGTAGCATAATCAACATGATATGGTTTTCTTTTGTTGCATCGTCTCTTTCTTTTCATCTTAGAGTTTCATTTTTTTCCTTTTCTTTTCTTTTCTCTTTTTTTTTCTTTTTCTTTTCTTCTCTTACTTATGTCACTTGTGATGATATAATTTTTGCAATAAATCAACCGAGTCTACTCAATAATCATGCTCAAAGGGTACCTAGATCTAACATGCTTTCATCTAACTAACTCCTAATCTAAGTTTGCATGCTTGAAAATAAATCTTTAAACATCAAACACGCAATGCAACACAACAAGCATATTGAACCATTAAACGAAATAAACAAATAACTAATTAAACATTAACATAAACTAGACAAAACATCATGCATAAGGAATAAAAAAATAACATACCTAAATAGCATAATCATGCTTTGAAAGTTAAATAATGAACTAAATTAAATCATGCTTTAAACAATAAATAAACAACCTACGAACTATAACATGCTCAAATACAAATTTGGATGAGACGAGATATGTATATCTTAAGTGGTACGTGGCGTTGTATCCCGAGTGCAGACCGTACTACCATCCATTCGGAATCGGCTACGGAATTTACGTCCGGGTTTCCATCCGATATACCACAAAAAGGAACACATATCCCGCTCATCCAACAATCACATCATGCCTCAAACGACTCTCATGCAATAATATTTTAAAATAAATAAAATAAAATGAAAGATAACAAATAAAGAAGGTGCCCTCAGGTCTAACCTCATTTGTCGTTCCTCGAAAGCGCGTTACACGGCCGTCGGAAGAATTGATACTCCGCAACTTTTCTGGTTCACTAATCCAATGATTTTTCTCGCGGTTTCACTGCTCGGGTTGTTGTTTTCACTCCATTTCTCTACTGTTTTGAGGCTATTTTTAGGCTATTATTTTTGGTTGTTTAAGGGACTGTTTTGGGCGTTTTTTAAGGGCTAAAGGGGCTACTATTTTTGATGATTTTTCAGGGGAATTCTGGTCAGTTTTCACGGCAGTTTGGTGCGTGTGGGGTTGAAGCGTGGAGCTAGGGTTTGTGGCTTCTGTTTGCTCTGGCAGTGAGGGTTTTGTGGCCTGTTTTCTCGGCTGTTAAGGGGAGTTTAAGTTTAATGATTCGGCAATGGAGGCTTCAAGGAGGTTTTTGGACGTGCAAGGAGGCTTGAGAAAGTGTTTGGGACGTGCTTGGGGAAGTATATGAGCTAGGTTTTGGATGGGGGTGAAGGCCTCTTTTTATAGGCAAAGAGAGAAGACTTTCCTAATTTGAATAGGAAAGAATCTCCTAATTGGTTCTTCATAAGGAATAGATCTCCTTATTTGGATTTGATTTGGTAGGGATTTGATTTGATTTCTTTTGTTTAGGTAAGGATTTTACAAGATTTTAGCATGTGATAAATGTGCATAAGAGAGCATGGGCGTGAATCACTCTCATTGGGTGTGTGATTTTGGTTTGACTTGGTTTGACTTGGGTATTTTGGGTTTGGTTTGGGTTTTGGGCCTTAGGTAAGCTTTGAGACGGAAGTCCAACAAACAACCGGAGCCAAACAACGAGGTTAAATCCAACAAAAATTCCATTTTCCAACTTTACCCTTCCAACGTCCGTTTCCCGCGACTTTCATGACTAAAGAAGTAGTTGCCTCCATACGAGACTCATCATTGGGCTAATGTGTAAAAATGCAATGCCTACAGTCACCCCCACTTTGATGGGACTTGTTCAGTGTGTGACAATGACAATCCTATCAAAGTACGTGCAATGCATTTTTAGTTACCTGGCTCGCCAACTGTCACCTGGTCTGCCTGCTGTGCTGAGTTGATAATGCTAAACCCTGTACCTAGGGCGTCGCGGTTGCGTCTCCGTGCCTAGAGTGCCGCAGTGATGATGTTGGTTGTCTAGATGCTAACCCCGTACCTAGGGTGTCGCAGTGACGTCTCCGTACCTAGAGAGCCACAAATGTCTGAGTGCTAACCCCGTACCTAGGGTGTCGCAGTGACGCCTCCGTACCTAGAGTGCCACAAATGTCTGAATAGTCCACATGTCATACCTGGCGTGCTAACCCCGTACCTAGGGCGTCGCTGTGGTCTGAATGCTAACCCTGTACCTAGGGTGTCGCAGTGACATCTCCGTACCTAGAGAGCCACAAAATGTTTGAATGCTAACCCCGTACCTAGGGTGTTGCAGTGACGCCTCCGTACCTAGAGTGCCACAAATGTCTGAATAGTCCACATGCCGTACCTGGCATGCTAACCCCGTACCTAGGGCGTCGCTGTGGTCTGAATGCTAACCCCGTACCTAGGGTGTCGCAGTGACGTCTCCGTACCTAGAGAGCCACAAAATGTCTGAATGCTAACCCCGTACCTAGGGTGTCGCAGTGACGCCTCCGTACCTAGAGTGCCACAAATGTCTGAATAGTCCACATACCATACCTGGCGTTCTAACCCCGTACCTAGGGCGTCGCTGTGGTCTAAATGCTAACCCCGTACCTAGGGTGTCGCAGTGACGTCTCCGTACCTAGAGAGCCACAAAATGTTTGAATGCTAACCCCGTACCTAGGGTGTCGCAATGACGCCTCCGTACCTAGAGTGCCACAAATATCTGAATGCTAACCCCGTACCTAGGGTGTAGCGGTGACGTCTCCGTACCTAGAGAGCCACAAATGTCTGAGTGCTAACCCCGTACCTAGGGTGTCGCGGTGACGTCTCCATACCTAGAGAGCCACAAATGTCTGGATGCTAACCCCGTACCTAGGGTGTCGCAGCTGTGACATCTCCATACCCGGAGTGCCTTACCTGGCAAAACTGATCTAATATCTCCATACCCGGAGTGCCATACCTGGCTAAACTGTATCTCCATACCTGGAGTGCCGTACCTGGCAAAACTGATCTGATATCTCCATACCCGGAGTGCTGTACCTGGCTGAACTGATATCTCCATACCCGGAGTGCCGTACCTGGCTGAACTGATATCTCCATACCCGGAGTGCCGTAACTGGCTGATCTGATTTCTCCATACCCGGAGTGTCGTACCTGGCTGATCTGATATCTCCATACCCGGAGTGCCGTCCCTGGAAGAAACTGATTTGAACCATTGTGGGCCTCGCCCGCAGAATGCCATACCTGGCAGATCTGATGCTGAACCTAATGTGGGCCTCGCCCCCTGAATGCCATACCCGGGAAGTCCATTACAGATGTTGATCTAATGTGGGCCTCGCCCTCTGAATGCCATACCTGGCAAGTCTACTACTGATGCCGATTCTCTATTTTGCATACTGTAGTGCCTCTCTTCGAGATAATCTTGATAGCTAAACATATTTTTATCCTCAACGGATGATTCATGTCAAAGCCAAAGAATCTTCAAAGTACTCGACATACTCAAACCCAATCCTCTGAATGGGTGATCTGAACTAGACTCCTAGTGTGTGTGTGTGCTAAGGCTCCTTCGCAGCTTATTCCTTAAGTCAGCCAACTTGATGATTTCGCTTCGGAGAATCAGATCAGTGGGTCTAACCAACCTGGATGTCTAGGTCACATTCTGTGATTACTGTAGCATACTCAACATGATATGGTTTTCTTTTAATGCACCGTCTCTTTCTTTTCATCTTAGACTTTCATTTTTTTTCTTTTTCTTTTTCTTTTCTCTTTTTCTTTTTTCTTTTTCTTTTCTTCTCTTGACACACCTACCCTTTAAGGTAGCATTCTCCTCATGGTGGTCCTAATACTCGCC
>SKCR01035051.1:0-17272 GCA_019454045.1 Zanthoxylum bungeanum
TTCTAATGCATTGCATGGAGATAGTGTACAATGCACTCAATGGTTTTTCATGGAAATTGAGTGTTTGACACTCTAAGCCATTGCATGATTTGTGTCATAAGTTTATTATTAATTTAATAAATATTATGGCATAATATAAATTGATTTTTTGTAACAAAATCATTCAACTTTTCTCTCTCACATTGCCGAAACTTGCAAGCAGTTTTTGGCTCTCCTTTCTTCAATTTTTTGTGGCAAGATTTGAAGAAGTTGTGCATTCAAAAATCACAACAAGGCTAGCACCTTCAAGGGATCATACATAGGTGATATGGGAAACTAATCCTTGAGCTGGAAGGATCAAACCGACTTGGAGTCCCTCTTTTTCTTCTTGGCCGAGAGCTTCACTGCACAAGGAGGAGTTTTTCGCATCATCTAAGCATCCATTTTCAAGTATTGTGAGTATGATTCCGCCATACTTCATTTATTCATTCATGTATTTATATATTTTGCTTGTTCTTGTTGATCTTGGGGCTTGGTTATTTTTTCCAACAAGACCCCATCGGAATTCCATTGGTAGTATGACTTTGTGTCTATGGAAGTCCGAAATCAGGGTAGATGTATTTGGTTTTAACCTGAGACTTGCACCGCTAATACTTGCGACAATCAATATACTTTGGTTGTGGTCGTCCAGGGCTTTAACAGGTTCTATGTACGCCAATGCTGGGTATATTGAGAATTATAGTGTGTTGGGTGTGATGTCAAGACGGAAGTATCACTCCAGTCATAGTGGAGATGATGGTCACGTAGGATACGGGACTGGTTCTCTTAAATGCTGCAGCTATCGGGATAAAATGACAAGGTCATGTTTATCCGATTATAGAGACTAGTTACCAGACATCCAACATGTGCTTCGTACGGGGCATACACAATTCCAGCCCTAGGCCTAGCACGTGATCATCCGATACTGGACTGAAATACGCAATACTGCGTATACTACACCTGATATAGATCCTTTATTCCTGTAAGGATATTTCCAGAGAATTGGGTAAGCATGGCGCTTTGCTAGAGGCCAACCTTGTCTTCTAAATCGGTAAAACGTAGTACTTGGTACTTGATGAGTGATATTTATATCACTATTTCCCACTCATTTAACTTAATATTTTGTATAGTTTCTTGAGTTTTATGAAAGTTTTGATGTGTTTTATTGTTATCTTGCAGATATAAAGTTTGGACAGCACTGGAGGCAATTTGGGGCAAAACCGGACAAAAATGCGTCAACAGTGGATATTTTCGACTTCTTCTTCGCGTCGCGCCGCTGGAACACTGCGCGTCGCGACGCCCAGCGTGAGCCGAATCTGATAACATGCGCCTGGTCAACGGTCAACAATTTGAGAAGTTTTGACTTTGCTAAAATATGCCGTGCCACGTGTCACCATCACATCCCATCTGCTAACATGCGCCGTGCCACGTGTCATCATCATATGCTGCCGACACTCAGACTTGACACGTGTCGCCTCGTCATCAGCCACATCATCGGTCAAAAAGTCAACCTTGCCACATGTCATGCCACATCATCGTCCACGTCAGCAGGTCAACCGAGTCAACTTGCCACGTCAGCCTCAGCCAATCAGAACATGCCACGTGTCGCCACGTGTCGCAATCATATTGTGCCGACAGGTGAACAGTCAGCCGCCACGCCACGTCATGCCACGTCATCGCCACGTCGTCGCCTCGCGTCAGCATGACGTCATCAATGACGTCATCACAATAATTGAGAATTAGCCGCCTTGACACGTGTCGCGTGAACAGTCAGCCGCCTTGCTACGTGTCGCCTTCTCATCGTGCCACGTCGACAAATCCATCCGCATCGCGACGCTGAGGTCCTTGGCGTCGCGACGCTGGAATAGTGAAAAATTTGCCTATAAATTCAGCGCGAAATTTCAGAATTTTGTACACCTTTCTCTCTCTTGATTTCTCTCTCTAGAGAGAGTTTCTCTCTCTAGAATTTTTATTTTTATTTTTTAGTTTTTTTATTTTTAGTTTTGTAAATAATTTTAATTACTTTTTGTAATAATAGTAATTTAATTTTTACTTTTTACTTTTTACAGTTTTACTATTCACCATGTTGAAATAATTTCCTCAGCTAGGGTGAAAGGTAATTCTTTTATTGTTACTATTTAGATTAATCTCCCTTAAAAATAATATATTAACTATTTAAAATATTGACTTAATAAGGGATACCGCTATATTGGTCGGTTGGTAATTTAATTTTAATCTGGTTTAAACCTGACTAATCACGGATACCGCCAGACTGGTCGGTTGGTAAATTTATTTTTGGTTCCGCCTTAATGGCTGGTTGGACTTAATTTGACTTAATCAGGATACCGCCAGACTGGTCGGTTGGTAAATTTATCACAAGTTTATATATTATTTTATGGGAGATATCTAAATTAGTAGTAGTAAAAGTAATTCCTTTTACCTTAGCATTTTATTTTATTGTAATTTATTTTTCAGCTTTCTTACTTTATGTCTTTTACTTTTATGAATTTACTAGTCCTAATTATGTGTTAGTTTTCTGAGGTTGTGATGACTTTTAATATCACCGGTTTATAAGGGATTATTTTATAGTTGGGTAATTTAAAGGTTTATTTATTAAGTCTTAAGCTTAATGCTTCTTGTTGTCTGATCACCAATAAGATTGATATGGTAAATCTAAAATGAACTAGACATAGGGATTTTAGGTTTCAGCCTTAGACTTAATAACCACGATCTTCCTTGAAGATAGATAACCCTTTAATAGATTTCCTTACAGGATAGGAATATACCTGTCGTGCGGGGGTAGCCACTTAATTGAATCCTAATGGTTGACATAGACATATGGTTCAATTGGGTTAAACTGGGTATTTGTGTCTGACCATCGACAGAGGCTTACACATAATTTAGTGTTCCAGGTTAATAAATCAATATATTACCAACTTAAGATAACCACTTCATCTTTAAAATGATATTAAAAGAAATCACAACCTTAAATCTTTGTGTCTTTTTTGTTATTTTCCTAGTATTTTCTTTTGTCTTTTTATTTATTTATTTATTTTGTAAAACCACTTTCAACCAATCAAACAATCATTCTCTTCTCCCTATAATTAGATATTTGTAAATAAATAGATTCAACAATTAATAACAACAGTAGGAATTAAGTCCTCGTGGGATCGATATTTTTATACTACTTGAACGATACGTGCGCTTGCGTTATACGTGTGTGTTTACGCCGGTCAAGTTTTTGGCGCCGTTGCCGGGGACTTATTTTTCTTGAGTTATTAATTTTGAAGCTATCTAATTTACTTGTATCTAATTTTCTTTATTTTTATTTATTTTTATTTCTTTCTTTTTATTTCAGGTTACTTAAAAATGGAACATTACTTGGAGAT
The DNA here is from genome assembly GCA_019454045.1 of Zanthoxylum bungeanum. Taxonomy (NCBI): domain Eukaryota; kingdom Viridiplantae; phylum Streptophyta; class Magnoliopsida; order Sapindales; family Rutaceae; genus Zanthoxylum; species Zanthoxylum bungeanum. The sequence continues at coordinate 3,408 of SKCR01035051.1, forward strand.
TGAAAGATTACGTGCTTTACAAGAAGATACACCCCCAAATCTGGGAGCAACAGTCCAGTTTTCTGAGGCCTGTTGTCCAGCCCAACAATTATCACTGGATGCCAGAACCAAGCAATACTACATTTGCTCAACATAATTCAATGTGGAGATGTGACATATGTAATGGTGACCACCCAAGCGATTATTGCGAATACAACTACCATCCAGGGTGGCAGAACTATCAAGATCCTTCATGGTATGACGAGCCATCACATTTCACAGAACCACATTTTCCATCTTATCCACCATCTTCCTTCGATCCTTATCAAGAACCAGAACCATCAGAGGAAGATCAATTGATTCACATGTTCAAAGAACAAGTAGCTCGATTTGATGCACAAGTTCAGAGTAACACAGAATCCATACAGAGAATGACAGATCAGATCAGACAATTAACAGAAAACCAGAACTATATACCTCAAAAACCATTCTCAGATGACACTGATGAAGCCTTCGAATACCAATCATTTCAGAATGACACTTCAACAGAGGAGGAGGCTGAGCAGTATCAACAATCAGAGGTATCAGTTCAGGAACTTGAACCGGCAAAGTCTCGATTTGATTTCTATTATTCAGATTCTGACGAGGATGAAGCTGAAATATTTGTACCAACTGCATCAAAAGTTGAGGATGGAATTCTGTATCCTCAAAATGAAGATCTTGGAGAATGTTTTGCACAAATGTTTGAAGAAGATCAACTTGAGCCAATCATTTCACACCCGAATCAGAGGATGAAGACCTAATGTCTGACTCATCTTTTCATCCTCAGGTGGAGCAAGAAACAGAGCAAATGGAGGAGCAAATGTCTGACCTTAATAAAAATCCAGAGCATTCAGGAAAAAACATCGCTGTTTTGGGGAGAACAAATCAAAGATATCACCCAGAAGCTTGACAGAATGAAATTTCCATTTCAAGTCAAGCACCATACGAGACCTCCTTTTTCTTTCTTTCTTTTCAGGAACCACTGGAGCAAAAAGGAGTAAAAAGGTGGCACAAGCATTAAAGATGACAAAATTATTTCTGCCACTTTACCGTTGGAAGAGACCCTTCAAAAGCAACGCTCACGGGATTGTCTTTAATCGGACATCCAAAACGACATTGAAACCTCCTTGATAAATAGATTTCAGTCACGTCTGGCTGAAGACGAAAAATTTAGCGCTAGCAGGGAGGCAACCCATGCAATTTTGTTGTAATTTATTTTGTGTGAACTTTTTAATTTTGTGTGTTAGTTTTGCAGGAAAAATTAAAAACGGAATTTTTCAGGACAAAGTAGGCCAGTACAAGCGGGATTTTCAAAATAAACATTTGACAAAATCACGAAGATACAAAGTCAATCCAGAAGAGACGGCCGAGTAAAAAGACACTTCTTAAGAGGCGTCCCTATGGATTTATCCGTCGCAAGACATGGTTTTGCCAAAAAAAAAAAAATCCCGAGTCAAAACCCTAACCCTAAAGGACCGAGTGTCGCGACGCTAGGCAATTTTTGGCGTCGCGACGCTGACTCAAAAACAGAACATAAGCAGAGGCACCACAGATCTCATTTTTACTTCTTCTTCTTCCTCAAACACCTCCAACAGCCGCAACCTTCACCGAGACTGCAACCATCTCACCAGAACCACCACCACCTCCAACCGTGAGCAAACCAATCACCACCCACCACGCACGATCCAGCCATTGCCGAGATCTACCAGAAACCCATATTTGCCACCATCGAGACAAACCGAGATCCACCACCGTGAGACCGCCAAAATCCACGACCAAAACCGCAACACTCACCGAGAACAAACAAACCAAGACCCATCAGCCACCAACACTTCCTTCGCCGAGCCTTCACCGAGCCTTCTCCAGCCAAGACGCACCACGCACAAACCGAGAACCTCCACAGCAACCCCCATCGTGAAACTCCATTGTTAACCATCACCTTCACCACAAGCCGAAACTACCCAGATCTCACCATTTTCTCTCAAATCTCCACCACCACCGAAACCGCAAGAGTCTTCACCAACCAAGGTCCAGCCGCCACAAGTCGAGATCCACACCGTGAGCAACCACCGCGAGCCACCCTTGCCTTGACTCAACCGCGAGCCAACGAATCAAATCGGCCTTCCATCGACCAAACAGCAGCCGAAACCGGAAGTCATCACCTGCGACTAAACTGAGACAAACCAGCCCATTGCCCGAGCCAAATTGCCACGTCTTCCGAAAATTAGCCACCACCGTCGCAAACCGAACCAAGCCATCCTTGCCGAGAACCTTCTTCACCATCACTGCCAACCAAATACACTGCCGAGAGTACCACTGCCAAAATCAGAATTTGAAAATACGGTAATGATTTGATAAAAAAATTGATTTGGTAATTGGGTAAATTGAAAAATTGAATTGTGAATTGGTTGACTGTGAATTTTGAATTGCGAAGTGTGGATTGTGAATTAGTTGATTCGTAGTAATTGGGGGCGAAGTGCGGTGATCGATTGACTTGGAGTGTTTGCGGTGATTTTTGTTGTTTTGTGTTGTTGAGGATTTGAGGAAAACAGAGGAGATTCTGCCGAAATTTCTAAAAAAATGCCACCGAAGAGATCCAGAGGGTCAACATCTGCTGAACCCAGTTTTGACACTACAAAATTTGTCTCAGCAGCTGCAGAACAGCGCTATGAGAGGGGACTGACTAAGAAGGTCGGAATCATTGAGAGAGGCTTTGAGATTCCCTCTGGATTATTTCCAGATATAGACAGGGTGATTGCCGACAGACACTGGCAGAAACTTTGCCAACAACCCAAACCGGTGAGCATCACAGTTGTCCGAGAGTTTTATGCGAATGCTGCTCAGCATGTCGCTTTTCATACTATGGTGAGAGGGAGACAGGTTTCCTTTGACTCGGTGACAATCAATAAATTCTATGGGATCCCTGAGATGGAGGTAGATGAATATACAGAGTCGAGGAATGGGATTGAGATCTCGCAACTGACTGATGAGTTGTGTATCCCCAATGCTACATGGGAGATGAGCAGCAGTGGGGAGTACATGAAGATGAGTTCTAGATTTCTTAAACCAGATGCGAGAGTTTGGTTTCACTTCCCCACGAGATCACTCATTCCGGGTACCCACGTCACTTTTGTCACCAGAGAAAGGATGGTTCTATTGTACTGCTTGATGACAGGACTAGCCATTGACGTGGGAGTGCTTATTTCTACAAATATTGCTTGGGCTGCTACCCAATCGCAAGCTGGACTGTATTACCCTTACCTGATCACTTCCTTATGCACTTTGGGTATGGTTCCAGTTGACCCGCAAGAAGAACCAATGCAACCCATGACAGCTTTAACAGCCCGCATAATCCAGCAACTTCGAACAGAAAGGCAAATACCTGATGGACCATCTTCATCAGCACCTGCAGCTGCTCCACAGCAGCCACCTGCTCAGCCACATAGAGCAGCACAGTCTCATTCAGTTTCAGATAGATTTGATCGTTTGGAGAGGCGTGTTGATTTTCTCACTGATTACAACATTGCCATGGGACAGGCATTGCAGCATATGGCGAGAGACTTGCACATCACTGTTCCACAGTTTCCAGATCCACTTTCAGATAGCGACGAGGACGAGACTGGCGCATAAACTCGGTACCATTGTTCCTACATTTTGTTTATGTTTTGAACGCATTAGGGACAATGCTTAATTTAGGTTTGGGGGTGCATAACTTTTATGTTAATACTTTCCGTTAAAATTTTTCATTTATGCAACAAAAAAATTCCGTTAAAATCAATAGGAGTTCTTTAATTAATTAGTACCTTGTTTTTAGTAGTATGTTATTTTTATTTTTAGTTCAAAATTTTTCGAAAAAAAAAATAAAAAAAAAATTGAAAAATTTTCAAAAATTACAAAAATATTTTGCATTTTTTGTGTTTTTATTTTGACTAAAAAGGTGAAATTGGTAAAAGATAGCCGAGTAAGGAATTTCCACTCTTGTGACGTATCTCAAACCTATTTCGAAATAAGTTAATTTTTGTTTATTTCATTTTGAATTATTTAATTTGTGAATTCTCCTTAATACTGACTAAAATGAATCTTCATATGTTCAGTTGACAGGTATTATGAACTTACATGGAAACATACGGAGGACATGAGCTACAATTGAAAAGTTTGTAATATTCCGTGCTATAGTTTAATTGGAGGAAGCATCTCTAAATAGTGATGGAGTAAAAAAAAAAAAAAAAAAAAAAAACGTCCGAGATCCGAGTTATTAAGTTTGTAAGGGTGTTTTAACACCTAGTGCCCTAAAACCAATTGGTTTGGGAGTCATTGGCCAAAGCTCGCTACATGGATCGAAGATGCTGCAAAATATATATATATTTGAAGTCTGAGTAATTAAGTTCGTAGGGGTGTCTTAACACTGGTGCCCTAAAGCCAACTGGTTTAGGAGCCACCGACCCAACACTCGCTACATAGACGGAAGGTATTGTATATAAATAAAAAATTGAGAAAAAAATCAAAGAAAAAATCAGAAAAATCAGAAAATTATTCCATTGCTACCAAAAGGTGTGAAATCTGATAAGAACTTTAGGACAAAAATATTACTCTCTTATCAACTGCACTTATGACTGTTGTGGGCAAAAATGAGTTGATTAATATTCTGTTGGCTGTGTATATGGAGAATGGTAAAAATAATCGGAGAATTTACTTATTCGGTAATTTAGAAAGAATCAAAACAACTAGTAACTTGGAGTAGAATTTTCACCTGATTAGTCATTAACTTTCTTTATTCTCTTTTCTCTTGTCTTTTTGCTTTTGTGTGCATTAGTTTTACTAACTTTTTACTTTTGTAAAATGTTTGTGGGTATCATTGTTGTAAACCCTCACGAGACTACACTCGTCCACTAGGGACACCTAGGGGTTTAAAGGCTTGTTGCATATGCTAAATGCAACCGTGATCCCTACGAAAATGGCTTAGTTAAATTTTTTTATGTTATTTTATTTTGTATTTTGCTCGAGGACTAGCAAAATGTTAGGTTTGGGGGTGTGATGAGTGATATTTATATCACTATTTCCCACTCATTTAACTTAATATTTTGTATAGTTTCTTGAGTTTTATGAACGTTTTGATGTGTTTTATTGTTATCTTGCAGATAAATAAAGTTTGGACAGCACTGGAGGCAATTTGGGGCAAAACCGGACAAAAATGCGTCAACAGTGATATTTTCGACTTCTTCGCGTCGCGCTGCTGGAACACTGCGCGTCGCGACGCCCAGCGTGAGCCGAATCTGCTAACATGCGCCTGGTCAACGGTCAACAATTTGAGAAGTTTTGACTTTGCTAAAATGCGCCGTGCCATGTGTCACCATCACATCCCATCTGCTAACATGCGCCGTGCCACGTGTCATCATCATATGCTGCCGACACTCAGACTTGACACGTGTCGCCTCGTCATCAGCCACATCATCGGTCAACAAGTCAACCTTGCCACGTGTCATGCCACATCATTGTCCACGTCAGCAGGTCAACCGAGTCAACTTGCCACGTCAGCCTCAGCCAATCAGAACATGCCACGTGTCGCCACGTGTCGCAATCCTATTGTGCCGACAGGTGAACAGTCAGCCGCCACGCCACGTCATGCCACGTCATCGCCACGTCGTCGCCGCGTCAGCATGACGTCATCAATGACGTCATCACAATAATTGAGAATTAGCCGCCTTGACACGTGTCGCGTGAACAGTCAGCCGCCTTGCTACGTGTCGCCTTCTCATCGTGCCACGTCGACAAATCCAGCATCGCGACGCTGAGGTCCTTGGCGTCGCGACGCTGGAATAGTGAAAAATTTGCCTATAAATTCAGCGCGAAATTTCAGAATTTTGTACACCTTTCTCTCTCTTGATTTCTCTCTCTAGAGAGAGTTTCTCTCTCTAGAATTTTTATTTTTATTTTTTAGTTTTTTTATTTTTAGTTTTGTAAATAATTTTAATTACTTTTTGTAATAATAGTAATTTAATTTTTACTTTTTACTTTTTACAGTTTTTACTATTCACCATGTTGAAATAATTTCCTCAGCTAGGGTGAAAGGTAATTCTTTTATTGTTACTATTTAGATTAATCTCCCTTAAAAATAATATATTAACTATTTAAAATATTGACTTAATAAGGGATACCGCTATATTGGTCGGTTGGTAATTTAATTTTAATCTGGTTTAAACCTGACTAATCACGGATACCGCCAGACTGGTCGGTTGGTAAATTTATTTTTGGTTCCGCCTTAATGGCTGGTTGGACTTAATTTGACTTAATCAGGATACCGCCAGACTGGTCGGTTGGTAAATTTATCACAAGTTTATATATTATTTTATGGGAGATATCTAAATTAGTAGTAGTAAAAGTAATTCCTTTTACCTTAGCATTTTATTTTATTGTAATTTATTTTTCAGCTTTCTTACTTTATGTCTTTTACTTTTATGAATTTACTAGTCCTAATTATGTGTTAGTTTTCTGAGGTTGTGATGACTTTTAATATCACCGGTTTATAAGGGATTATTTTATAGTTGGGTAATTTAAAGGTTTATTTATTAAGTCTTAAGCTTAATGCTTCTTGTTGTCTGATCACCAATAAGATTGATATGGTAAATCTAAAATGAACTAGACATAGGGATTTTAGGTTTCAGCCTTAGACTTAATAACTCACGATCTTCCTTGAAGATAGATAACCCTTTAATAGATTTCCTTACAGGATAGGAATATACCTGTCGTGCGGGGGTAGCCATAATTGGAACTTAAACTTAATGAATCCAGATAATTTGGTTGACATAGACATATGGTTCAATTGGGTTAAACTGGGTATTTGTGTCTGACCATCGACAGAGGCTTACACATAATTTAGTGTTCCAGGTTAATAAATCAATATATTACCAACTTTAAGATAACCACTTCATCTTTAAAATGATATTAAAAGAAATCACAACCTTAAATCTTTGTGTCTTTTGTTATTTTCCTAGTATTTTCTTTTGTCTTTTATTTATTTATTTATTTTGTAAAACCACTTTCAACCAATCAAACAATCATTCTCTTCTCCCTATAATTAGATATTTGTAAATAAATAGATTCAACAATTAATAACAACAGTAGGAATTAAGTCCTCGTGGGATCGATATTTTTATACTACTGGAACGATACGTGCGCTTGCGTTATACGTGTGTGTTTACGCCGGTCAGTACTTACGTGTTCGGATAGTCCGACGACCGAATTTACTGCCAACATATCCGGGGATCTCATGGGTCGCTTCCCAAAGATTCACCGATGACGTATGACTCGCACTCTAAATTAATCTGGGATTAATATGATGAGAGAGAAAATTAATCTGGGATTAATTACGGAGATATTTTATCTGGGATAAAATATCATTAAAATAGAGATAACAGTTAATTTGGAATTAATCGAGAAATTAATATATTTGATATATTAAATGAAATTGGATTTCGACGCGGAATTAAAATTAGATTTTAATTCGGGCAAACGAGTTAAATTAGAATTAATTTGTTAGCGACATGAATAGTGATTTTACTAGGCGTAATCATTTAATTACGACGCAACGGAAAATTTGTTAATTTGGAATTAGCGAACCCGAGCCCGGGATTATTTGCGAGCGCATTCGCATTTCGAATTCGAGTGAGGCACGCAAGTCAAATCAAGAGTCAAATCATTAGTCGCATCAAGTGTCAAATCACTTGTCACTTTGAGTGATGTGACTTGAAAACTTGTGATTGATGTGATTGAGTGATGGGAGTGGTTAGAGCCTTTATTGGCTTTGACTTTTGGAGGGAAAAATTGTGTATATGATTTATGGAAAATCATTTACCAATTTTAATGCAACAATTACCTCTCTCTCTCTTTGATTTCTTCTCTCTCTCTCACGGTAGCTCACTGCCATTTTTCTTCTTCTGGTTTTGCTCAAAACCGAGCAGTGAAGGGAAGCAAGAGTGGGATTTTGTGGCAAAATCACAAGTGCTAGCACACTTACGGGTCATGCGAAGGTGATAGGGAAGTCCACCCATGAGCCGGGAATCAAGTGACGAAGCTTGGAGCTTGGATTCTTGTTGATTGAAGGTCGAAAACAGTGAGGAAATCTGCTCACTGCCGAATGCAGTCCAAGGCAGAAAATGGAGTTTCGTTGATTGCCGCGTCGCTCAACCGATCGATGTGAGTATTCCGCAACTTCTTCAATTTGTATTCGCACTTATTTCAAGCTTATTATTGATCTTGGGACCTTAATAGAAACCAACAATGGCATCTAGAGCAAGGTTTGAGCATGAAAAAGTTTAGGGCTTCAAATTTGGGTAAAATGTTTTCAAGCATGATTTGGTTGAATTGGATGATTGAGTATGCTTAAAACATGTTGAATTGAAGTTTGATTGGATCAATTTCATGAAATTGGATTGGATCAATTTTTTGCCCAAAATTTTGTGTTGGCCGAATGCCTTATGCCCTAAATGTCTTGGTGATTTTTGATTTTTGATCATTGGATGTGATCGAAATCATTCGGGAATATGATTTAATGTCGATTGTGGAATTAATTGGATTGAAACCGAATCGGACGAAAAATCCCCAAATTGCTGAGACGTGTAGCATGTAAAATTGGGTTTGATTTTAATTAAATTGTGTTGGACATGATTTAATATTAATGAGCATGATTAATTGTACAAATTTGGTGTTTTGGAAATATTGATTTGGTTAATTAATAATGCTATACACTTTGGTAATTAAATTGGGAATTTGGACTTTTATGATTTAATTATTTTGGGCCTATTTTGTGAAATTGGGCTTAAGTGTTGTAATTGGGCTTGTTGGGCTTTGTTGTACAAAGTTGGGTTTAGGCAAAACTGGTTGGATCCAATTGGGCCCAAAACCGCCTCCATAAATCACAAATGCGACTAATGGACCTTTAAAGTTTAATTGGGCCTAATGGGCCAAAATTGATTTATGGGCTTATGGGGTAACTCCCGGATTGGACTTTGGTTATTGGGTTCGACCCGAGTTGACCAAAAGTCCACAAGAAATTAATTAAAATCCCATTGGACTTTAATTAAATTGACGTTGGACGTTAGCCGGGCTTTGAGACCCGTAACGATTAAATTTAGAATTTAAGTCGTATAGGTTCGTTAATAAAGTGTGATATTTAATTTGGAATTAAATAGCGAATTAGAATTAAATGCATATTGAATTGGATTTAATTATGTAGTTTAATTTAATTCGAGAATTTGTACTTTGAGTACTTATTCGCAAAAACAAGTTTGACTCGAGCAAAATCAAATCGTTGTTTGAACATTAGATGATCACTAATTATCATATTAATTAATTTGATTAGATTGATTGATAACATGCTTGTGTGAATACATGGTTGCGATGCATGAATAATGTATATCGGATGGATATTAGATGGGTGGGACAATTTTAGAAATTGTTGTAATAAATTTGATTTATTAATTGGACCTACGAGTCCAGCCTTATCACCTTCATATTCTTTGTATTCTCTCCTCACCTATTCCCCTCAATGTAAATGAGGTTTCTTTAGAAGTGTAGTGTAACGGGTAGAAGAAATCTTTGTGCTAGCGGGAGAGAGAAATGGAGAGATTTGATCTAGGATCAATGTGTAAAGTATCCATCCGCATATCATTATTATTTTATTATACGCGCTTTATTATGTGTTTAGAATGCATGTTTAAGGGTGTATGATGATGAGACCTTAACAAAGATAATAAATTGGTTGCCAATTTGCACTCGAAAAACCCTCGCAAAATATTAAGCGTCTTTCCTTCCATTGAGTGATTCTCACTCAAGATCCGAGACTGGCATTGGCTTGTTGGCCAAATTCAAGGCCTTTGTCCGTCGAGGATGTGTTTGAATCACGAAGGCTTTGTTCCATATTGGTGTCTTGTCCAAGTTGTGGTTTGTTGGCCAAAGTCAAGACCACTTCTTGTCCATCGACATTGATTACGAAGCTTTCCATGGTGAATGGGTCGTGCTTAACTGGGATCACTAAGTTTGTTGTGCCAAAGCCAAGGCTTAGTTGATTCAGAGGAAAAAGGTTAGGTAATACATTGGATGTATTGGCATATATAAGATATATGTTTCGGACTTGGATGTCCCCCTACCGGATCTAGGAATTGGATTGGATCCAATCGATCTTAGAGATCTACCTAGTTAATTATCATACAATTTTTTGGCCAAAGTCAAAATTGTGTGATATTTAACGGGATCCTAGCCCACTAGGAAACGCGGTTTCTCGAGTACTCGACAGAGGGTTAGAGGCTCGCCGAAAAATAGTGGGAGGCAAGAATTGAATTTGCAATACTCGTTTAATTACTTGCCATACGCGCTCATTCAAATATCATTCGTCAAATAAATTAAATGTTAGTTGGACTAATATTTAAATGTTGTTTTTAATAAATAGTTGGACTATATTCAAACTATTCATTTATAGTTGATTTTATAATTGGATTATAATAATCAATATAATTGATTTTAATCTATTAAATTATAGTTGATTAAATAGTTGGACTATTGTAATCATTATAATAAATAATACCTAAATCGTTGATTAAATAGTTGGACTATTAAAATCAAGATAAGATTGAAAGATTGATATTTAAAACATAATTGTAGGCATTGCATTTTTGCATGTGAAACCCGATGAGGAGTCTTATTTGGAGACAACTACCTTTTAAGTTACGGAAACCGCGGGAAACGGACATCGGAAGGGAAGATTAAAGAATTGACTCATTGACGGATTAAGTTCACTAGTTTGGCTTCAAGTAACTCGTTTGTTTTCTGTTTTAAATTTATGCTCGCCCCGAGACACCTAAACCCGGCCCACACACACCTAGTCCACATGAACTTAGCCTACACACCCACCTAGCCCACACAAACTTAGCCCAAACACTTAACTAAATTAACATGCACCTAGCCAAGCCCACTCCCACCCACCAAGGCCCACACGCCCATCACCCTTAAAATACCCCCAAATTAAATAAATAAATATTAATTAAAACATTAACTAAATAAAATAATAATTAAATTAATTAAATAATTGAATTATTATATTTACCAAACATAAAATAAACATATACCTAAATTAAACAAATTAAATATGTTATATACCTAAATTAAAAAGATGATATACCTAATTAAAATCAATCATAACAAATTAAAAATATTGACTTCCTAATCTAACAAATTAAATGCCTAATCCTAACCAATCAAATATATTGTATTCCTAATCTAGCCAAGACATGTCCCCCAATCAAATCCATTGCTTTCCTTACCTAGCACTAATCATATCCTTATTGAATGCACCAAATCCCTTCCTTGTGAGACAAGGTGAAGCCCTAACCCTTCTCTATATAAACAACCCCTAACCAAAGCCATTCTCTCCCTTCACACAACCTAAGTCACGCCCAAGCCCTAGAAACACACCAAGACTCACGGCCAAAGCAAGAAATCAAGACAGAAAATTTTCTCTCCATCTCATCCTCCTTAGCCGTGAACACCATCTCCCTTGCACCCCTCCATAGCCGAATTTCTGTAGCCAATACAACCACCAATACAGCCCCTAACCACCACTGAAAACCACCTCCGTAAACCCCCCACACATCACCGAAACCAGCCCTATACAGCAGCCCTTCATCACTGAAAATTACAACAAAAAACGCACTGCAGTGAACACAAAAAAAACTGCACTGTTTTACACGCCCAAACAGCAGCAAAATCACCCTAAAACAGCCCCTAAAACACTAAAAAACTGCATAAAAAAACTGCAATTTTAATCCTTAAGATATCACAAAAAAAATCTGCACTTAAAGCCTTTAAAAACATCAAAAACAGTAGCCTAAAACACCAAAACAGTGAGCTGAAACAGTGAGCAGAAATACAGCGAAAACAGCAGCAAATCGGAGACCAAACAGGGTGATTGCCGACAGACACTGGCAGAAACTTTGCCAACAACCCAAACCGGTGAGCATCACAGTTGTCCGAGAGTTTTATGCGAATGCTGCTCAGCATGTCGCTTTTCATACTATGGTGAGAGGGAGACAGGTTTCCTTTGACTCGGTGACAATCAATAAATTCTATGGGATCCCTGAGATGGAGGTAGATGAATATACAGAGTCGAGGAATGGGATTGAGATCTCGCAACTGACTGATGAGTTGTGTATCCCCAATGCTACATGGGAGATGAGCAGCAGTGGGGAGTACATGAAGATGAGTTCTAGATTTCTTAAACCAGATGCGAGAGTTTGGTTTCACTTCCCCACGAGATCACTCATTCCGGGTACCCACGTCACTTTTGTCACCAGAGAAGGATGGTTCTATTGTACTGCTTGATGACAGGACTAGCCATTGACGTGGGAGTGCTTATTTCTACAAATATTGCTTGGGCTGCTACCCAATCGCAAGCTGGACTGTATTACCCTTACCTGATCACTTCCTTATGCACTTTGGGTATGGTTCCAGTTGACCCGCAGAAGAACCAATGCAACCCATGACAGCTTTAACAGCCCGCATAATCCAGCAACTTCGAACAGAAAGGCAAATACCTGATGGACCATCTTCATCAGCACCTGCAGCTGCTCCACAGCAGCCACCTGCTCAGCCACATAGAGCAGCACAGTCTCATTCAGTTTCAGATAGATTTGATCGTTTTGGAGAGGCGTGTTGATTTTCTCACTGATTACAACATTGCCATGGGACAGGCATTGCAGCATATGGCGAGAGACTTGCACATCACTGTTCCACAGTTTCCAGATCCACTTTCAGATAGCGACGAGGACGAGACTGGCGCATAAACTCGGTACCATTGTTCCTACATTTTGTTTATGTTTGAACGCATTAGGGACAATGCTTAATTTAGGTTGGGGGTGCATAACTTTTATGTTAATACTTCCGTTAAAATTTTTCATTTATGCAACAAAATTCCGTTAAAATCAATAGGAGTTCTTTAATTATTAGTACCTTGTTTTTAGTAGTATGTTATTTTTATTTTTAGTTCAAAATTTTTCGAAAAAAAAAATAAAAAAAAAATTGAAAAATTTTCAAAAATTACAAAAATATTTTGCATTTTTTGTGTTTTTATTTTGACTAAAAAGGTGAAATTGGTAAAAGATAGCCGAGTAAGGAATTTCCACTCTTGTGACGTATCTCAAACCTATTTCGAAATAAGTTAATTTTGTTTATTTCATTTTGAATTATTTAATTTGTGAATTCTCCTTAATACTGACTAAAATGAATCTTCATATGTTCAGTTGACAGGTATTATGAACTTACATGGAACATACGGAGGACATGAGCTACATTGAAAAGTTTGTAATATTCCGTGCTATAGTTTAATTGGAGGAAGCATCTCTAAATAGTGATGGAGTAAAAAAAAAAAAAAAAAAAAAAAAAACGTCCGAGATCCGAGTTATTAAGTTTGTAAGGGTGTTTTAACACCTAGTGCCCTAAAACCAATTGGTTTGGGAGTCATTGGCCTAAAGCTCGCTACATGGATCGAAGATGCTGCAAAAATATATATATATTTGAAGTCTGAGTAATTAAGTTCGTAGGGGTGTCTTAACACCTGGTGCCCTAAAGCCAACTGGTTTAGGAGCCACCGACCCAACACTCGCTACATAGACGGAAGGTATTGTTATAAAATAAAAAATTGAGAAAAAAATCAAAGAAAAAATCAGAAAAATCAGAAATTATTCCATTGCTACCAAAAGGTGTGAATCTGATAAGAACTTTAGGACAAATATTACTCTCTTATCAACTGCACTTATGACTGTTGTGGGCAAAAATGAGTTGATTAATATTCTGTG
>SKCR01035052.1:0-17332 GCA_019454045.1 Zanthoxylum bungeanum
GGACCTATATTATAGAAACCAACACTGTGAGTATCAGATAAAATCCGTCAGTCCTTTGTATAGGGCATACGTATCATATACGTATTTGCGATCTAGTAAATCTATGGCCGTGGTATACTTCGAAAGCGAGTTCAGAGTGTTATTTAGAGATCATAATTTGTAAGTCGACTATATTATACCTTAGAGATTTGACGTTCCTATCTACATCCCTGGTATAACTTGATAGCATGTGACGGAGGGATTATATGTATGCAATGACCTCGACTTGCATAGTTTAACGAGATTATCTGTGGTCGTTATAATTTACGAGTGGGTGAATTATGGAAATGAAATTTGATTATGTGATGGATAAACCTAAACTTAGAGAGTCATACAATATGAAGTGTACTTCTTGAGCACTTGGACAACGCGTCATGAATAATACAGATTATTCATACTATTTTATCAAATTAAATAAGTTAATTCAAATCATTTAACGGTTAAACGAAAATACATGCATATGGGCATTTCGGTCAATTGATAATTAATGTGTATTTATATTTGATATAAAATTTGATTAGATACATATTAATTAATTATCAAATGAGATTCTGACACGTGTCATTAATATATGTATTTTGTTATTTAGTGTAATACAATACATATATATTAATAATTATATTAATTAATTATTTAAATATTTAAATGTTAAATATTTAGATATTTAAATAATATCTATATTACATAATTGTTATGTAATATGTTTAATTATTATTGGTTACTAATAATAATAAACTTTGAGGTTGAAGTATTCAATTTGATTTTGTCTACTTTAAACTCAATGTTTAATTAGTTTAAATAATATTAATTTGTAATAATTGTTTATACATATGTTAATTATTTTATGATAAAAAATGGCATGACTTTTAAGCTTGGAGTATTCAAATTGAGTTTGATAATTTAAAGCTTTATATTTAATTTTGATTAAATGAATTATTTAATGACCAAATTGCCCCTTATTCGGCCAACTCTAATATATAAAGTGAAAAATTAAATTTTCTCTTTCATAACAAGCCTTGTCCGAATATCATCTCCATTAGAGAGCCTCCATAATATTTTTGAGAGAAACTTGAGAGAAATTGATCAAATCAAGAAGAAAGCTTAAGGAAATTAGGAGATTTTGAGGTAATCTTTAATATTCATAATCTTAGAAAATTTATTTCTTATTCTTGAGTATCTAGAATTATTCTATGGATTATTTCTTTCTTAAATTTTGGCCTTTTTGATTTGGATGATGTTTTGAGAGGCTTGATGCATGTGTGAAGTTAGATTGAGCAATATTAGTGTAATATTAGTTAAATTTTATCATATTATTACTTGTTGCCATTCTAGAGTGTTATGACCACTCTTGTAATACTTATAATTTTTCTTGAGTTCTTCATTGGTGGTGGCTTTGATTGGTGTAAATATTAATATGATTAATGTTGAAAATTGGATTTAAAGCTTGAAAAATGATGATTTTTGCATCCAAATCATATCTGAAAATTCTGGAAATTTTTTGATGAAAAATATATTATTTAAATATATTGGATGTGTATTGGGCATTGGAATAATTTCTAGAAACTCTTTCGAAGTGAAAAACGACGTTACCGAGTGACTTTTGGGCTTAGCAGGTAATGATTGTCCAAACAGTGAATTGGTCACTATTTGGGCAGCCCATGAACTGTCTAAGTACTATTGGGACTGACCTGGGTAGCCCCTGTGTGTATTGATTGATTAGTTCGGTGAAAAATATGTTTTATGGTATTTTAAGGAAAAATATTTTTTGTAAGAGTTTCGCGATGTTATCAAAATTAATTATGTCG
Source organism: Zanthoxylum bungeanum (assembly GCA_019454045.1). Classification (NCBI taxonomy): domain Eukaryota; kingdom Viridiplantae; phylum Streptophyta; class Magnoliopsida; order Sapindales; family Rutaceae; genus Zanthoxylum; species Zanthoxylum bungeanum. The sequence continues at coordinate 1,845 of SKCR01035052.1, forward strand.
TTATTTGATATCGAATAATATGTTTAGGTGAAATATGAATGAATTATTCATATTGGATATTGAATAATTTATTTGGTAATTTTTTTTTTTTTTTTTTTTTGCAGAGGATCAGTTAATAAGCTTTAGAAAACTAAGAAACCATCACTATAAAAGAGATGACCTTCACACAACAAGGTGAAGGGAAACAATCTATTTAAAAGGGAAAATGATAATTATGGAAGGTGGTAATAAGGAAAAAATAATTAGGGAAAATTTTTAAGCATGAAAGAATCAAGGTTTATGGAGATTGGCTAAGAATGAAAGAGGTTGAGCCCTTCTGCAAAACTAAAAACACGACTCATATTCGGCCAGAAGTGAAGGTGTCTCTGATCGAGGGTAATGGCTATGTCCGGTCGGGCTTATGGTTGATATCCGTCTAGATGTCGAGTGTTTCTCTCAAACATTTAAATATTACAATCTTTCTTGACTCTCATACAGTGCCCTTATAGGAGACTCATCATCGAGCCATGAAAATACAATGTCTACAGTCGCCCCCACTTTAGTAGACTTGTGCAGTGTGTGACAATGATATACCCATCAAAGTCATGCATGTATTTTCACTTACCTCGCTCGTCTAACATTGTCGGACTTTACTTGCTGTTGTCGTGTAGGCCTTCGAGCCTGCGGGTGCCTCATTTGAGATACTTCGATCTCGTCACACTTCATTCCTAGCTCCCATATTTGATAGACTCACAGGCCGTCGATACTTTAATCAGTTTTGAGATGCTTCGATCTCGCCATACTTCATTCCCAACTCCCATAGTTGAAAGACCCACAAGTCATCTGATGCCTCAATCGGTGATGAGATACTTCGATCTCGCCAGGCTTCATTCCCAGCTCTCATAGTTGATAGACTCGTAAGTCCTCTGATATCTCGATCAGTGCTGAGATACTTCGATCATGCTAGACTTCATTCGCAGCTCCATAGTTGATAGACCCGCAAGTCCTCCGATGTTGTCTTATATTCTACCCTCATTCTGAGGTTTTTAATAGGATCTCTTGTATCTCATGGTGACTTTTCTGGAGTGATTCACCCATTTCTCTATAGTAGTATCTGTTCTTTGGGTAAGCTTTGCCCACATCGTCTTCTTTTTAGGGCATAACTCGACCCCCGTATTTTGATTTTCAAAGTTTTCCACTTATATCCACCCAACGATATCACTTATCTGAAGGTTATCGAATACATATCTGGTCGAATATGTGTTGAGAGAATAAAATCACAAGTTCTCTTTCTCATTCGGTATTGACACCTCCATTTTCCAAACACCATCTCTGTTTGCAAAACCTCATCAGTCCTTTATCTTTGTTGTTGTTAATGGATTTTTTTAGGTCTTCTAGCCCCAAACCATAGCCCCGTGGACCCTCATATTTTTTTTTCGGGTTTAAACCGAGTCTCAGGTTGACATTGTTTGTTCGGTCATAAATTTGGGGATGTCGTGCCTACACTGCTTGCTTTCGAGGATCATGTTTGTTCTTATGTGGAGCCGAAAAGTTCTTTCTCCGTTTCTTTTTTTGTTTTCCATTTCGAATTTTTAGAGTTTTGCATCGTCCATTTATATCTGGCCGGATGTTATGTATATCTGTTCCCAATTTTGTATATTCGGCCAGTGATAAATGCATATACGTATGGACATATGTGTAAGTCCGTTAGAATCAAAACACATATAGCTGGACTTTTAGACTTCAATTGGCATCTATAACCTACTCCAAGTATAATCTAGGCCTTAAAAAAAATTCTATTTTAAGAAATTATGCTTGCAATATATATCCAGTCGGGTATACCTTACATATCTGTTTGTACACCTTTCATATCCGGTCGCTCCCATGAAATTACAAATCCATATCCAGCAAATCTCGTATGTGTCGTGCCCAGTCTATATGTTCTATATTACTACTGTCATGCAATTTTCTTCTCCTTCTACTAATCTGATGTTTGCCTTTTTCAACTTATTGCCTCATATTTGAAGGCTAGTGGTAACATTGCTAGTGTTTACAAATGGTACGAGAAGCTCTCTCCCTAGGTCTGGGCTCAGATATGTATTACATGATTCACACCTTTCATCCGTTACATTTCGTCTGCTCCTAGAAACACGACAAGCGGGTGTTGTAGGCCTTTGTGGAGAGATGGATTTATTCCACCTACATGTTTTACCTACCAGTGGGTGAAATGATTATCTCTCTAGAAGATTTTACCTATATGAGTGGCATCCCTTGCGAGGTCCAGCTCTTGGAGTTCGACTGTAGTCTTTCCATGCCTATGATTTAATCAAAGAAAATTCATCACTTGCTAGGGTTCTTCCCGAGAGTTCACTCCTGAATCATTGCTTACAGAGAGCTATGATCCTTCTGGGAGGGGAAGACTCCCCAAGTCACGTAGGAAGTTGACCAGCAGGTCAGGTCGTTTCTATTTCACATGTTCAGGTGCAACTTATTTACTGATGCTATAAGCTCCGTGGATCTATGCCTTTTTTCTCCACTCCGCAACTTAGACACAGTACGAGAGTTTGATTGGGGTTCCCCTGTATTGGCAGCCATTTACCGGGGATTAGATCGGGGGTGTCGATGTAGCCTATAAATCCAAGTCTATTTCTTTCTGATTGAGGTAAGCAACTTCTACTATACTTCTGTTAGGGTTAGTGCTCTGAGCGCCAATTTTATTATGTATTTCATTGTAAATACTAATGTAATATTTTATTATGAATAAAATTAATAATTTCTTTTATATAAAATCCTCATATATATGGTAAAGACGTAACAGAACTTAGAATGATTAGTTATGATACTGTTGCAAAAGCGTCGCAACTAACATTGAGTTGTATTATGATGTTTTCATTCTTAGACAATTCCTGGTCAAAGTTTACACTACTTGGTCAGTAAAGTAAACCCGTTGAGACTGGTACATGTTGTATATTGGAATCTTGGATTCCGATGGTTTCTCAATGAACCATGAGTCTTGGAGATTAGTACAGATGTGTCGGCATTTATAGCGGATAAATACTGAACGACTCATCGAAGATTCTTAATGGATGGTACACCAACGTCAATAAGAATCTTCTCGGGTTGAGTGAGCATAGTGATTCTTTCACTTGAGATACCACTATGAATATATAAGTTATCCTTCACACTTAGATGGCAGTCACGCCACCAATCTATTTAGATCAGACCTCCGCCTGTTAGTTGGGTGTGGACTGATGCTCAGGATATCCTGTGTGTATCAAGAAATGATCCGTCAGTTATGTGTACAGATCATAGGTATTCAATATGGAATTAGCAATATGTTAAATCCATGGGCCCGTGGTACACTGTAGAAAATAGTTCTAAGTGTTATTAAGGGATTGTTAATAGAAACGTCGATGTGATTATATCTATAGAGATTTGACGTTTATATCTATATCTCTGGAATAATCCGGATACCTGTGACAGATTGATTATACGTATACAGTGACCTCGACCATTATGGTTCAACGAGTTTACCAATGTTCATCGTAATTTACGGGTGAGTGAATTATTGACACGAAATTTGATTTCGTGACAGATATGCCTGAACTTAAAGAGTCTCACTAGTGAAATATACTCGTAGAGCACTAAGGCAACTTTTAAGAATAATACTGATTATTTATAACTCGTTTAACAGTTAAACGAAAAATACATGCAATCAAGACCTAATCGTCATTTCCGAATTAATGTGTATTTGTATTTAATATTTGATATTATTAAATACAAATTAATTAAATATCAAATTGTGATATTTGATAGATATCCTTAATATATGTATTTGAGATATTTAATGTAAATATAATACATATATTTAAGATATTTATATTTATTATTTAATTATTTAATTGTTAAGTAATTAAATTAATTAATATAACAAATATCTTAAGTAATGATTTTTTCTTTTAAATGGCTTGATACCATTGGTCCATTTGTAAATTTACTTTATGAAAGATCTTTATTAAAGTAAAATGTGTTCCAATGGAAATTAAACAAAATTGAAATAATTGTCATTTATTTTTGTTGTTGTAAAATTCGGCCAAATGGAAATTAAATACAAAAGTGTTTTGTTTTCATTTTTTCTAAGATACAACAAGTTACAATAAAAATTACAAAGTGAGTTGAGAGAATTTTTGAAGGAAAACAAAGGAAAAACAAAGCAAAAGTTGATTTTTGTAAGTATTTCTCAACATCCTTCAAGATAGAAATTGTTTCTATTATTCTTATAGTAGGACACAGAAATCGGCGACGCTGTTCCAGGCTCGCGGCCCGGTCGGGAGTACGGGGTAGCCCACAGAGCAAATAAACCGGAGAAATAACATGGACTCGCCACCCAGTGTGAACTGGGAAAATAATTTAAGGCCGCACTCACCCCTCGCAAGGGAAAACCTCAAACCGTTGGGTTCAGAATGGTCCCTTACTTATGCCACTTGTAATGAAAGGATTTGTGCAATAATCTAACCAAGTCTACGCAACAACAACCTGTTGAGTTTCAATCAAGTCCCAAGGATCATAAATCATGCATAAACGAGTTGAATACATATCAAAGGAGGTGCAGAATAACTCACATTGATCGGTAGAGATGCAACAAAGACCACGAACGCACTGCTCTCCCTTGCTCGGCAGTGAGCTGCGAACATGGTGGACTGCTCAGCGTGATGGCTGCTTCCTTCTCCAAGAATCGGCCATTGATGGACACCATTGAAGCTCCAAGCTTCAAGCTTCCAAGCTCACGAACTCACTTCCCTATCACCTTTGTATTCCTCCATGAGTGTGCTAGCACTAAGTCTTCTTCCTTGCTTCCCTTTTATTCGGTCAAACCAGAAATTTTGAGAAGATGAAACGGTTCCAAACCGTGAAGGAGAAGAAGAAGAAAAGAGAGGAAAAGGGTTTTCACAAGAAACCGTAAAAAGAGAGAGAGAGAATGAATTAGAAAATAAAAATTGTAAAAGGTTTATATAATTTCCAAAAATATTTAATAAACCATTTACTTTTTCTATTTCAAAAAGCAAAGCATTAAATGCTTGTCTATCACCTCAAATCAATTCACATCAATCACTCAAATGTCACATCACTCAAAGTGACATGTGATTTGACGCTTGATGTGATTTGCGATTTGACGCTTGATTTGACTTACGTGCCGCACTCGAATTCGAAATGCGAATACGCTCGCAAAAAATCCTGGGCTCGGGTTCGCTAATTCCAAATTAACGAATTTTCCGTTGCGTCGTAATTAAATGATTACGCCTAGCGAATTCACTATTCACGTCGCTAACGAATTAATTCTAAATTAATTCGTTCGCCCGAATTAAAATCTAATTTCAATTCTGCGTCGAAATCTAATTTCGTTATAATATATCGAATATATTAATTTATCGATTAATTCTAAATTAATCGTTCTCTCTCTTTAACGATATTTTATCTTAGATAAACTATCTCCGTAATTAATCCAGATTAATTTTCTCTCTCATCGAATTAATCCCAGATTAATTAAAGTGCGAGTCATACGTCATCGGTGAATCTTCAGGAACCGACCCATGAGATCTCCAGATATGTTGGCAGCAAATACGGTTGTCGGACTATCCGAACACGTAAGTATTGCGTACTATGTTTATACCGATTTACAAGACAAGGTTGGCTTCTAGCAAAGCGCCATGCCTACCCAATTCTCCAGAAATATTCTTACTGGAATATATAGATCTGTATCAAACGTAGTATACCGTAGTATTGTGCATATCGTGTTGGATAATATGACCCATAGCGTCACTATTTGCACAGATCATTGTGTTGCTGTGGCAAATTAACTATGTAACAAGGAAATTGCACTCTCGTCATTTGTGATTAGATCACCATAGATATATAAATGAAGAGAGGTCTCTATGATTAGTTCCTGGATTGAGATGATATGAGACAATATCAGTCCACGAAGGATTAATCATTAAATATCCCTAGCCGTAGTATTATCGAGACTGGACATCGATAATGTGGAATAGGCTAGTATTACACTTGTGCGCGTTGTGAGGGCACAACGGCATAGTTCTCATATATATAAGTATTGGATACTTGTGCAAGTGCGATAGGAGGTCGTGTTTCACCGATGGTACGGGAAACAGCTTCGCTCTGGATAGACCCTTCGGAATCCCATTGGTATTATGACTAGGTGTTTATGGGAGGCCGAAATCAAGGTAGGTGTGTATAGTCTTAACCTGAGACTTGCATCGCTAATACTTACGACAATCGGTAAACTTTGGTTTTGGTGGTTGGGGGACTTTAAACGGGTTCTGTGTACACCACTTCTGGGTTTATCAGAGAGTCGTAGTGTATTGGATGTGATGTCAAGACGGAAGTGTCACTCCAGTCATAGTGGAGATGATGTCACGCAGGATACGGTATTAGTGCTCTTAAGTGATGCGCATCCAATCGTGATATTATGACCAGGTCATGAATATCCGATTATAGAGACTAGTTACCAGACATCCGATATGTGTTTCGGACGGGGCAGACACTTATCCAGCCCCAGCCCTAGCACGTGACTATCCGATACTGGACCAATATGCACAATACAATCGTATACTACGCTTGATAGTCAAATCAGTCCTAGTACCCACTCTTCAAAAGTGTGGATATACGAGTCTCGTTAAATTGTGTCCTAGACAACAATGCCACAAATAAGTCTCTATTGATCAAATCAATTTGAGCTATTTATTTGTCATTTTATATGTTTGAGATTTTATTTATATTCAAAATATAAATTCTGTTATTTACATCTAATGTATTTATCTCAGTATCATCTTTATATAATAAAACACTTAGTGTTCTATAATATAAAGGTTTTATCTGTAACGGATTAAACACTGATATATAGATAATGTCTCTAGTCAAACTAGTTACATTATAACAGTTCCTAATTTAAGTACACACCCAAATGGTAGTTCCTAAACTTAGGTATCTACGGTCGAAACAGCGACTTTCGTCCCGTTTCCGATTCGCAGAGAAATCTCGGCTTGAAGTCAATATCCAGCTCATAGCGGATTCTGAACATCAATACATATATTTTATGTACCACACTAAGTATTTAAAATCCAATTTCAATACTAGTAGTGAACATAACTTTGACAAATATTTTTAAAGTTAGAGCCTCGCCCTTTATTTAATTCCTTCGTGTCTGCCATATCCAAATGGTAGTCACTTTGGTATATGTCAATTATCTTTTCAATATTTTAGGAACCTTAGGCCAAGCCTTGGGTTTTTAGAATATCGAAACGATGTGCACCTCGTGCTACATGCCCAATTGCAAACTTTGACTTTATCTCCTCTAGAATAGTCAATTAATTCTCCAATAATTATAAATTGCAATTTTAATACTTCTTAAATATAAAATTAGATTTATGACAAGTATATTAAATTAAGCATTAAAGTCATCATCACATAAATCTTCCAAAGATTTTATGCTCTACTTATTTTGCTTAATTTGGGCTTAAGGTATAATAAGTTATTTTATCAAATAAAGTTACCTATTATTTATTCCCAATTTGAAAATTAAAGTCGTTTAAATACATTTTCACCCAGGATTATGTCTTAAACATTAATCTTTCATTTATATCTTGATTCTAATAGTCAAACTATTTAATCAACGATTTGTGGTACTATTTATTATAATGGTTATAATAGTCCAACTATATAATCAAATATAATCTAAATTAATTAACCTCAATTACATTGATTACTATAATCCAATTATAAAATCAACTGTAAACTGAAATTAATTAATTCAAATATATTAATTAATATAATCCAATTATATATAATCAAATATAATACAGTCCAACTGTTTATTAAAACAACCATTTAAATATTAGTCCAACTAACATTTAATATTACGATGAAATAATTTGAATGAGCGCGTATGGCGAGTAATTGAACGAATATTGCAAATTCAATTCTTGTCTCCCACTATTTTTCGTCGAGCCTCCAACCCTCTGTCGAGTACTTGGGAAATCGTGTTTCCTAGTGGGCTAGAATCCCGTTAAATATCACACAATCTTGACTTTGGCCAACAAATTGTATGATAATTAACTAGGTAGATCTCGAAGATCAATTGGATCTCATCCAACTCCTAGATCCAGTAGGTGGACATCCAAGTCCCAAACATATATCTTATATATGCCTATACATCGAATGTATACCCTAACCTTTTTCCTCTGAATCAACTAGGCCTTGGCTTTGGCACAACAAACCTAGTGATCCCAATCAAGCGCGGACCCATTGACATGGAAGCTTCGTAATCAATGTCGTTGGACAAGAAGTGGTCTTGACTTTGGCCAACAAACCACAACTTGGACAAGACACCAATATGGAACAAAGCCTCGTGATTCAAACACATCTTCGATGTACAAGGGCTTGACTTTGGCCAACAACCCATGCCAATCTAGGATCTTGAGCAAGAATCACTCAATGGAAGGAAAAACGCATGATATTTGATGAGGGTTTTTCGTGTGCAAATTGGCAACCAATTTATTATCTTTGTTAAGGTCTCATCATCATACACCCTTAAACATGCATTCTAAACACATAATAAAGCGCATATGATAAAATAATAATGATATGCGGATGGATATTTTACACATTGATCCTAGATCAAATCTCTCAATTTCTCTCTCCCGCTAGCACAAATATTTCTTCTACCCGTTACACTACACTTCTAAAGAAACCTCATTTACATGGAGGGGAATAGGTGAGAAGAGAATACAAAGAGAATGAAGGTGATATGGCTGGACACACAAGTCCAATTTAATAAATCGAATTTATTACAACAATTTCTAAAATTGCACCACCCATCTAATATCCATCCGATATACATTATTCAAACATCACAACCATGTATTCATACAAGCATGTTATCAATCAATCTAATCAAATTAATTAATCTGATAATTAGTGATCATCCAATGTTCAAACAACGATTTGATTTTGTTCGAGTCAAACTCGTATTGCGAACACCTACTCAAAGTACGATTTCTCAAAGAAAATTAAATTACATGATTAAATCCAATTTAATACGTATTTAATTCTAATTCATTATTTAATTCCAAATTAAATATTACACTTTATAAAATAAACCTTACGACTTAAATTCCAAATTTAATCGTTACGGGTCTCAAAGCCCGATTAATATCCAATATTAATTTAATTAAAGTCTAATGGGCTTTTAATTAATTTCTTGAGGCGTGGACTTTTGGTCAACTCGGGTCAAACCGAATAACCAAAATCCAATCCGGGAGTTACCCCATAAGCCCATAAATTAATTTAGGCCCATTAGGCCCAATTAAACGTTAAAGGTTCATTAGTCGCATTTGCGCCTTTTGGAAGCAGTTTTGGGCCTAATTGGATCCAACCAATTTTGGCCTAAACCAACTTTGTACAACAAAGTCCAATAAACCCAATAAAAACTTTAAAAGCCCAAATACAATTTTAAGGCCCAATATTTAATTTCAAAAATTCCAAATTTTCCAATTAAATTACCTAAGTGTATAGCATTATTAATTACCCAAATCAAAGTTTCCAAAATACCAAATTTGTCCAATTAATCATGCTTAACATCAATGAATCATGTCCAACATAATTTGATCAAAATCAAACCCAATTTCATGCTTCAAGTGTCTCGGCCAAAGAGGGAATTATGCCCAAATCAAATTCAATCCGATTGAACCAAATTAAACATAAATTCAACATCCCCAAATGATTTGCAAGTCATCCAATGAACAAAAAATCAAAAATCCAAGACGATATTAGGGTTCATATTTTCGGCCGTCACAAGCAAATTGGGGAAAATTGTTCCAAACACTTTTTCATCAAATTGATCTAATCAATCATCAATTAAACAACATTTAAGCAATCTAATTCATCCAATTTCATTAAACATGCTCAAAATCAAGTTTACCCAAATTAAAGTTTTGGCCAACAATAAGCAAATTGGGGAAATCAATCCAATTAATTTTTCTTCAAATTGATTACATATAACTCTAAGTTATTCATATACAAACATTCTTAAACAAACAATTTGTCAAAATCATGCTTAAATCAAAAAGCCCCAAATTTTGCTCAAGAACCCTAAAAACGTTTTATGCAAAAATGGCTCAAGATACCATTGTTGAGTTTCAATCAAGTCCCAAGGATCATAAATCATGCATAAACGAGTTGAATACATATCAAAGGAGGTGCGGAATAACTCACATTGATCGGTAGAGATGCAACAAAGACCACGAACGCACTGCTCTCCCTTGCTCGGCAGTGAGCTGCGAACATGGTGGACTGCTTGGCGTGAGGCTGCTTCCTCCTCCAAGAATCAGCCATTGATGGACACCATTGAAGCTCCAAGCTTCAAGCTTCCAAGCTCACGAACTCACTTCCCTATCACCTTTGTATTCCTCCATGAGTGTGCTAGCACTAAGTCTTCTTCCTTGCTTCCCTTTTATTCGGTCAAACCAGAAATTTTGAGAAGATGAAACGGTTCCAAACCGTGAAGGAGAATAAGAGAGAGAGAGAGAATGAATTAGAAAATAAAAATTGTAAAAGGTTTATATAATTTCCAAAAATATTTAATAAACCATTTACTTTTTCTATTTCAAAAAGCAATGCATTAAATGCTTGTCTATCACCTCAAATCAATTCACATCAATCACTCAAATGTCACATCACTCAAAGTGACATGTGATTTGACGCTTGATGTGATTTGCGATTTGACGCTTGATTTGACCTGCGTGCCGCACTCGAATTCGAAATGCGAATACGCTCACAAACAATCCCGGGCTCGGGTTCGCTAATTCCAAATTAACGAATTTTCCGTTGCGTCGTAATTAAATGATTACGCCTAGCGAATTCACTATTCACGTCGCTAACGAATTAATTCGTTCGCCCGAATTAAAATCTAATTTCAATTCTGCGTCGAAATCTAATTTCGTTATAATATATCGAATATATTAATTTATCGATTAATTCTAAATTAATCGTTCTCTCTCTTTAACGATATTTTATCTTAGATAAAATATCTCCGTAATTAATCCAGATTAATTTTCTCTCTCATCGAATTAATCCCAGATTAATTAAAGTGCGAGTCATACGTCATCGGTGAATCTTCAGGAACCGACCCATGAGATCTCCAGATATGTTGGCAGCAAATACGGTCGTCGGACTATCCGAACACGTAAGTATTGCGTACTACGTTTATACCGATTTACAAGACAAGGTTGGCTTCTAGCAAAGCGCCATGCCTACCCAATTCTCCAGAAATATTCTTACTGGAATATATAGATCTGTATCAAACGTAGTATACCGTAGTATTGTGCATATCGTGTTGGATAATATGACCCATAGCGTCACTATTTGCACAGATCATTGTGTTGCTGTGGCAAATTAACTATGTAACAAGGAAATTGCACTCTCGTCATTTGTGATTAGATCATCATAGATATATAAATGAAGAGAGGTCCCTATGATTAGTTCCTGGATTGAGATGATATGAGACAGTATCAGTCCACGAAGGATTAATCATTAAATATCCCTAGCCGTAGTATTATCGAGACTGGACATCGATAATGTGGAATAGGCTAGTATTGCACTTGTGCGCGTTGTGAGGGCACAACGACATAGTTCTCATATATATAAGTATTGGATACTTGTGCAAGTGCGATAGGAGGTCGTGTTTCACCGATGGTACGGGAACAGCTTCGCTCTGGATAGACCCTTCGGAATCCCATTGGTATTATGACTAAGTGTTTATGGGAGGCCGAAATCAAGGTAGGTGTGTATAGTCTTAACCTGAGACTTGCATCGCTAATACTTACGACAATCGGTAAACTTTGGTTTTGGTGGTTGGGGGACTTTAAACGGGTTCTGTGTACACCACTTCTGGGTTTATCAGAGAGTCGTAGTGTATTGGATGTGATGTCAAGACGGAAGTGTCACTCCAGTCATAGTGGAGATGATGTCACGCAGGATACGGTATTAGTGCTCTTAAGTGATGCGCATCCAATCGTGATATTATGACCAGGTCATGAATATCCGATTATAGAGACTAGTTACCAGACATCCGATATGTGTTTCGGACGGGGCAGACACTTATCCAGCCCCAGCCTTAGCACGTGACTATCCGATACTGGACCAATATGCACAATACAATCGTATACTACGCTTGATACAGATCTAAATATTTTAAAAGGATATGTCCGGAGAATTGGGATGACTTGGTGCTTTGCTAGGAGTTGACCTTGTCTCGTAAATCGGTAGAACGTAGTACTTGGTACGTACGTGATTCGGATACTCCGACGACCGTTTTACTGCCAGATTATCCGGGGATCTCATGGGTCGCTTCCCGATAATCCACCGATGACGCACAACTCGCACTCTTGAATAATCTGGGATTATACAGAAGAGAGAGAAAATTAATCTAGGATTAATTACGGAGATATTTTATCTAGGATAAAATATCGTCTAGAGAGAGATAACGATTAATTTGGAATTAATCGGTAATTAATATATTCGATATATTAAACGAAATTAGATTTCGACGCGGAATTAAAATTAGATTTTAATTCGGGCAAACGAGTTAATTTAGAATTAATTCGTTAGCGACGTAAATAATAATTTCGCTAGGCGCAATTATTTATTTAAATTCGATTTAATTAACGTCGCGACGTAAGTTCGGTATTTCAGAAATATCGAACCCGACACGCGTGAGTGCACGTGGGCCCACTTTCATTTGGAAACGTGTGGGGCCCACATGACACATGTCATTTTATGCATTATTTAATTCTAATGCATTGCATGGTGATAGTGTACAATACACTCAATGGTTTTGCATGGAGTTTGAGTGTTTGACACTCTAAGCCATTGCATGATTTGTGTCATAAGTTTATTATTAATTTAATAAATATTATGGCATAAATATAAATTGATTTTTGGTAACAAAAATTAACAATTTAACTCTCTCATTTTGCTCTCTTCTCTCTCACGCCCAAAATAGAATTTTGGGACTGGTTTTGAACCAGAAAAACGTGACACTAAAGGGAAGCAAGGGTTGGGTTTTCATGGTGAAAACCGCAAGTGCTAGCACACTATGAGTCTTGCGAAGGTGGTAGGGAGGTTCACCCATGAGGCGGGACTCATCCGACGGAGTTTGGAGCTTGGAGCTTCGTTTTGAGACCCGAAACTGCGAAGACAGTGAGCGTGGACTGGTTTGCAGTGGCGTGAGCATGGCAGTGCGTTTTTGGCTTCGATTCGTCTTCAATTCGACATAACCGATCGATGTGAGTATTCCACTACCTCCGTTGATGTATTCACGCATGTTTTCATGTCTTGTTTGATCATGGGACCTTAGAATAAACCAACAATGGCATCAAGAGCTTATGTTGCAAGCATGAAAAATGTAGGGCTTAAAATTTGGGTAAATGTTTGTTGAGCATGATTTGAATAAATTGATTGTTTGAGTATGCTTATAACATGTTTAATTGCATTTTGGTTGGACCAATTTGTTGAAAATTGATTTGGAATAATTTTTCCCCAATTTATTCACCTTGGTCGAATGTGTGTTGGTTTTTGGAGTTCTTGGAATTTTTCATTTAATAATTCATTGGATGAGTTATAATGATAAAGGATGATGTTAATTTGAAGTCAATTTGATTGAATTTGAGTTGAACAAAAATCCCAAAATCTTACCTTGGCCGAATTGTTGTATATGCCCTAATGTCTTGGTGATTTTGATTTTGTGACATTCAATGTGTATGAAATCATTCGGGAAGTTAATATGTTGTCGATTGTGTAATTAATCGGATTGAATTCAAATCGGACAAAATTACCTTCCTTGGCCGAGAGCATTAAAAGCATGTAATGGGTTTGATTTTTCAATTTGTATGTTGGACATATAATAATGAATTGAATATGATTAATAAGACTAATTTGGTGTTTTAAAAATATTGATTTAGTCGATTAATCATGTAATGCACTTTAGGTAATTAAATTGCGTAATTGGATTTGTAATTTAATTATTTAGGCTTAAATTGGATTTGGGCTTGAATTGTTGTAATTGGGCCTTTTGGGCTTGATTTATCAAGTTTGGTTTAGGCAAGTGGATTGGATCCAATTGGGCCCAAAACCTTAACCATAAAGCCCAATTGCGACTAATGAACCTTTAATTTTAATTGGGCCTAATGGCCGAATTGATTTCTAAGGCATTTTGGGTGATTCCACTATTGTGCTTTGGTTGCCGAAGCCCATGCCTAAAGAAATTAGTTAAAGCCCATTGGACTTCAATTGAATTGACGTTGGACGTTAATCGGGCTTTGAGTCCCGACGCTATTGAATTTGGAATTTAAATCGTAAAAGGTTATTAATATAAAGTGCAATATTTAATTTGGAATTGATAGTGAATTAGTATTAAATACAAATACATGTTAAATTAGATTTAATGATGTAGTTTATTTTCAATTCATGAATTCGTACTTTAAGTACTTATTCGCAAAAACTAGTTTGACTCGAACAATCAAATCGTTGTTTGAACATTGGTGATCACTTAATTATCAGATTAATTAATTTGATTAGATTGATTGATAGCATGCTTATGTGTGTGAATACATGGTTGTGTTGAATGAATAATGCATATCGGATGATATTAGATGGGTGGGCAATTTTAGAAATTGTTGTAATAAATTCGATTTATTAAATTTGACCTGCATGTCCAGCCTTATCACCTTCTTTCTCTTGTATTCTCTTCTCACCTATTCCCCTCTATGTATATGAGGTTTCTTTAGAAGTGTAGTGTTTACGGGTAGAAGTAGTACAAGTGCTAGCTTGAGTGAGAAAGGGAGAGATTTGATCTAGGATCAATGGGTTAAGTATCCATCCGCATATCATTTATTATTTTATTTCATACCTCGCTTTATTATGTATTTAGAATGCATGTTTAAGGGTGTATGATGATGAGACCTAACAAGATAATTAAATTGGTAGCCAATTTGCACGCGAAATCCCTCAATCTATATTAAGCAAATATCTTTCCATTGAATGATTCTTGTTCAAGATCCGAAGTTGGCATGGTTTGTTTTTGACCAAAGTCAAGACCTTTGTCAATCCAGGATGTACTTGAATCATGAGAGTTTTTGTTGGCATATCGTGTCTTGTCCAAATCGTGATTTTTATTGGCCAAAGTCAAGATCACTTTTTGTCCAATGACATTGATTACGAAACTTTCCTCGTCAATGGGTCCCGCATACTGGAATCATTAGGTTTGTTTTGGCCAAAGTCAGGCTAATGATTCGGAGGATAGGGTTAGGAAAATGTAATGGATACATTGACATTATACATATGTTTCGGACTTGGATGTCCACCTAACCGGATCTAGGAATTGGATGAGATCCAATTGATCTGTGAGATCTACCTAGTTAAATAGCATACAGCTTTTA
>SKCR01035053.1:0-17342 GCA_019454045.1 Zanthoxylum bungeanum
GCATAAGGTTTGGATGATACCAAACTAAGAACCCAAATTGGATAAGTGCCAATATAGGATATCCTAAGGGAAACCTTAAGTATAGAACTTATAAATCTCACATGAGAACAATGTGATTGTTGCTCACCATGCTGTTTTCCTGAGAGGAATACCGATATGCAGTGGTCAGTGGGAGGATAGTGATACTCGATGAAAATCGGAGTAATACTGTTCAAGGCACGAAGTCCTTAATGGAACACAAATAGTTCATCTATGATGAAACTATACCATTAATCTTCAAATACACAAGAACTTCGTAGATCGGATAGAGTCAGAAAACAACCTAGGGTATGGGTTTCTGATCTAACCTCATAAAGATGTCAATCTTATGGAGGTGTACCATCCGACTACGTTGTGAGGAAGTGATACGAGGTATCGACTTCCTGTTATGGCAAAGTGCCATGAGTCCGAAATGGATTCCATGTATAACAACTATGTTTGAATACTAGTTGTGTACCACAAGGCGTTGTGCCTATTGGTACTATAAATGTCTTCAAGGAAGACATACATGGAAGGCAACATACACCAACGTGCAAAGCTAAGCTTTTGACGGAAAGGTATCGTTATCAACATTATGTTAAAACGGTTCAACCTTTTACCTGTTGCCATGGTAAATCCATTTTGAAGATGCTTGAAAATAACTGTATATTTCATTTATGAAATGTGCCAGTTATAATCAAAATCGCTTTCCTGAAAAGGAAACCTTTTGGAGGATGTTTACAACATCCTGACGATTTTGTATAACCGACAACAAGGTTTGCGGGTTATTTGATCCATGTTTGGATTAATACAAGCATAAGGTTCTTGGAACTGTCGTTTTGAAATAATCATAATGGTTTATGATTTGACTCAAAACGAAATAATTCTTGTGTATATAAGGAGGTTAGTGGGAGAGCGCACTGACAAGTATATTCCCATAAAGCTATTGTTGAAAGCTTGGCTTTCAATAGAAATTCTCCGTAGAATTCTGGGAGATAACAACCTTTATTAGAGGAATAAAGATCTACT
Source organism: Zanthoxylum bungeanum (assembly GCA_019454045.1). Classification (NCBI taxonomy): domain Eukaryota; kingdom Viridiplantae; phylum Streptophyta; class Magnoliopsida; order Sapindales; family Rutaceae; genus Zanthoxylum; species Zanthoxylum bungeanum. The sequence goes on from SKCR01035053.1 coordinate 1,048, forward strand.
GGGATAGATTTGGAGTTGTTAACACTCTCTGGGAAATTGTACATTTAAAATGTACTTGTATTGGTGTCTCATACGCTTCAAGCATATGGAGTCACAATCAGGTCAATCCAAGTGACAGTCACTGGATTGAAGTTAAGAACATCTGTTAGTATCTCAGAGAACTAAAGATGCTATCTTAAACTATGGAGAAGGAGAACTTGAAGTGACTGGGATCACTGCTGCAAGTTTCCAAACATTAAATACTGCGGTACTATAAAGTTTGAGTAACGGGACAGTGAGCTGGAATCTTCCAAGAAAGATAACTGTTGCCGAATAAACAACAAATGCGGATTATTGCTGCAGCTGAGGCAGCAAAAGAAGCCATTTGGATCGAAAGTAAATCTAATTAGATTAGATATAGTTCTGTTAGCAGCTGAGCTAGGCGTCAGCACAGGCTAAGGAATTAAAGGTCTCATCAACGATCCAGATATATACTTCTATATCATCTGATTCGTTCGGATCATACATTGTGGCGATGTGATGATCGTGTAAATCGCGTCAACGATAATCGAACAAATCCGCTGACGAAAACATTTTTCTCAGCAATTTGAGCGAACCTTACATAGTTCGAGTGTAGGACACTTGAGTGACTCGCTACGTGCCAAGTGGGAGATTGTTGGATAATATGACCCATAGCGTCACTATTTGCACAGAACATTGTGTTGCTGTAGCAAATTAACTATGTAACAAGGAAATTGCACTCTCGTCATTTGTGATTAGATCACCATAGATATATAAATAAAGAGAGGTCCCTATGATTAGTTCCTGGATTGAGATGATATGAGACAGTATCAGTCCACGAAGGATTAATCATTAAATATCCCTAGCCGTAGTATTATCGAGACTGGACATCGATAATGCGGAATAGGCTAGTATTGCACTTGTGCGCGTTGTGAGGGCACAACGGCATAGTTCTCATATATATAAGTATTGGATACTTGTGCAAGTGCGATAGGAGGTCGTGTTTCACCGATGGTACGGGAAACAGCTTCGCTCTGGATAGACCCTTCGGAATCCCATTGGTATTATGACTAGGTGTCTATGGGAGGCCGAAATCAAGGTAGGTGTGTATAGTCTTAACCTGAGACTTGCATCGCTAATACTTACGACAATCGGTAAACTTTGGTTTTGGTGGTGGGGGACTTTAACCGGGTTCTGTGTACATCACTTCTGGGTTTATCAGAGAATCGTAGTGTATTGGATGTGATGTCAAGACGGAAGTGTCACTCCAGTCATAATGGAGATGATGTCACGCAGGATACGGTATTAGTGCTCTTAAGTGATGCGCATCCAATCGTGATATTGACCAGGTCATGAATATCCGATTATAGAGACTAGTTACCAGACATCCGATATGTGTTTCGGACGGGGCAGACACTTATCCAGCCCCAGCCCTAGCACGTGATTATCCGATACTGGGCCGATATGCACAATACAATTGTATACTACGCTTGATACAGATCTTTGATATTCTTTGATGGATATGTCCGGAGAACTTGGTAGACTTGGTGCTTTGCTAGGAGTCGACCTTGTCTCGTAAATCGGTAGAACGTAGTACTTGGTACGTACGTGATTCGGATACTCCGACGACCGTATTTACTGCCAGCTTATCCGGGGATCTCATGGGTCGCTTCCGATAATCCACCGATGACGCACAACTCGCACTCTTGAATAATCTGGGATTATATAGAAGAGAAGAGAAAATTAATCTAGGATTAATAACGGAGATATTTTATCCGGGATAAAAGTCGTCTAAAGAGAGAGAACGATTAATTTGGAATTAATCGATGAATTAATATATTCGATATATTAAACGAAATTAGATTTCGACGCGGAATTAAAATTAGATTTTAATTCGGGCAAACGAGTTAATTTAGAATTAATTCGTTAGCGACGTAAATAATAATTTCGCTAGCCGCAATTATTCGATTTAATTAACGTCACGACGTAAGCTCGGTATTTCGGAAATATCGAACCCGAACGCGTGAGTGCACGTGGGCCCACTTTCATTTGGAAACGTGTGGGGCCCACATGACACATGTCATATATGCATTATTTAATTCTAATGCATTGCATGTAGATAGTGTACAATGCACTCTATGGTTTTGCATGGAAATTGAGTGTTTGACACTCTAAGCCATTGCATGATTTGTGTCATAGGTTTATTATTAATTTAATAAATATTATGGCATAAATATAAATTAATTTTTTTGGTAACAAAAATTAATTACACAATACAATTTTATTCTCTCAAACTGCTCTCTTCTCTCACGCAAACAGAGGGTTTGCTCACTGGTTTTGAACCAGTTTGGGCGTGAATAAGGGAAGCAATAGTGGATTTTCATGGTGAAAATTCAAGTGCTAGCACACTTACAAGTCTTGCGAAGGTGGTAGGGAGGTTCACCCATGAAGCGGGACTCATCCGACGGAGTTTGGAGCTTCGTTTTGAGACCCGAAACTGCCAAGACAGTGAGCATGGACTGGTTGCAGTGTCGTGAGCAAGGCAGTACGTTTTGGGCCTTGATTCGTCTTCAAATCGACATAACCGATCAATGTGAGTATTTCGCTACCTCCGTTGATGTATTCACGCATTATTTCATGTCTTGATTTGATCTTGGGACCTTAGAATAATCTAACAACAGAAACCATCAAAGAGCTTGGAATACACAAAGCTTGGAGCTTCAACTCTTTCTTCCTCCCTTGGCCGAAACTTGAAGCTTGGAGATTCGAAGGTTTCTTCATCACTTCTCATCACAAAGCTTTGTAAGTATGATTCCGCCATTCTTCAAGATTATTATATATATTCAATTGTTGTATTTCATATGCTTAATCTTTCCTTGGCATATATAGAAACCAACAATGGTATCATGGAGCCATGGTTAAGCATGAAATACTTTAGGTTAAAATTTGGGTAAATTGATTGAAGCAAGTTCTTGTGAATTTGATGAATGAGTATGCTTACATGTATATAGAATGATGTTATATGGATCGATTTTGAGAAAAATGCATTGGATGATTTTTCCCCAAAAATTTAACCTTGGCCGAATGGGTATGTACATTGGATTTGTATTGGAATTTTTTGTGTTTAAGATCATTGGATGACTTAGAACGTATACGGGACGTAGATTAGTGATTCAATCGGATTGAAAACAAATCGACACAAAAACTCACCTTGGCCGAATACATAATGGACATGTAAAGGAGTTGATTTTTTTGTTAAAATTAATGTTGGACGTTTATTTTGAAAATAGATGATTAATAAATTAAATGGGTTTTTTTGAAATATTTGGTTAATATATTAATCTTGGTTTTACACTTTAATTATTGGACTTTATGTTTGGAATATTAAAATTTAATTAATGGGCTTAATTGGTGAATTGGGCTTTTAATATTGTATTTGGGCATAATGGGCTTGGTTGGACCAAGTAGATTTGGGCCAAAAGGATTGGATCCAATTTGGGCCTAATCACTCCATTAAGTCCAAATATAATATAATGGGCTTTAATAATTTAATTGGGCCTTATGGGCTTAAATTGGTTTTATGGCATTTAAGGGTGATTCTTTATTTGGGCTTGGTAATTGGGTTGACCCACATTGACCAAAGCGCAAGCCTTAATAAATCAATTGAAAGCCCATTTGACTTGAATTAAATTAAACATTGGATGTTAGTTGGGCTTTGAGACCCAATAGAATTAGATTTAGAATCTAAGTCTTTAAAGCACATTAAAAGTGTAAACATTTAATTTGGAATTAAATAAATGAATTAGTATTGAATACGAATTAAATTAGATTTAATAAGTAGTTCGATATAATTCGCGAATTCGTACCTTATGTACTTATTCTCAATCGAGTTGGACTCGCGCAAAATCAAACCAATCAAACCGTGTTTGAACATTGGATGATCACTTAAACAAAGACTAATTAATTGGATTAGATTGGTTGTAAAAGCATGTCTGTTTGAATATATATGTATGTGATGAATGAATAGTGTATATCGGATGGATATTAGAAGGGAAAGGGTAATTTTAGAAATTATTGTAAATTTGGAATTTATAAATTGGACCTGCGTGTCCAGCCTTATCTCTTTTATCTCTTTGTATTCTCTTCTCACCTAATTCCCCTCAATGTAAATGAGGTTTTTCTCTTATTGTATTATGTAGGGTAGTAGTAGAATAGTGCTAGCGGGGAGAGGAAAGTGGAGTGATTTGTTCTAGGAACAAGTTGTTTATATATCCATCCGCATATCACTATTAATTACTTTACTTTACGCTTTATGATGTTTTAGAAGCATGCTTAAGGGTGTATGATGATGAGACCTAACAAAGATAAATAAATTGGTTGCCAATTACGCGAAAATCCCTCAATTTATATTAAGCAAATATCCTTCCATTGAATGATTCTTGTTCAAGATCTGAAGTTGGCATTGGTTTGTTTTTGACCAAAGTCAAGACCTTTGTCAATCAAGGATGTACTTGAATCATGAGAGTTTTGTTGCATATCGGTGTCTTGTCCAAATCGTGATTTTTATTGGCCAAAGTCAAGATCACTTTTTGTCCAATGACATTGATTACGAAACTTTCCTTGTCAATGGGTCCCGCTTAACTGGAATCATTAGGTTTTTTTTTGGCCAAAGCCAAGGCCTAGATGATTCAGAGGATAGGGTTAGGAAAATATAATGGATACATTGACATTATACATATGTTTCGGACTTGGATGTCCACCTAACCGGATCTAGGAATTGGATGAGATCCAATTGATCATAGAGATCTACCTAAGTTAAATGGCATACAGCTTTTATTGGCCAAAGTCAAGGTTGTGTGTTATTTAACGGGATCCTAGCCCACTAGGAAATTCGATTTCCCGAGTTCTCTACAGAGGGTTAGAGACTTGAAGAAAATAGTGGGAGGCTATTATTGAATTTGCAATTTCGTTCAGATACTTAGCCTTACGCATCTTTCAAAATTATTTCGTCAATATTTTAAATAATTAGTTGGACTAATATATTGTTATTTTACTTGTAACATTTTAACTGTACCCATAACATCGTTGACTTTATAGTTGGACTATAGTTGTCAAGATGACTGGCAAAGGTAATATCCGCGACATAATCATGGGCGATAATGTCTTCAAAGGGACAAACTTTGCCGACTGGGAAATGAACCTCAAGATAATGCTTGGGGCTGAGAGGGTGCTGTAGCTAGAGATATGGAAGACTCATAGTGACGATTGTGACCAAGCTCAGTCAGTTATGCTAGCTGCAATGACCCAGCATTTCAGACGCCAGAACAGGGACTTGGATCATTATTCTATGATGGCAAGATTGCGTGATCTCCACCGCACTAACAAGTGGATGGAGAGGTACGAGCTAGTAAGGAAACTCTTCCGCTCCCGGATGACAGACGGCGCATCAGTTGAGTCCCACGGGACTCAAATGATCGCTGACATAGATGAGTTAGCCAAGATGGGCATTGTCTTGGAGGCAGAGCTGTCGATTGATATGCTATTACAATCGCTACCCGATACTTGGAAACAAATCATCATCAACTATAAGTTGATGGACACTGACGACACTCTTGGAGAGTTGTTGTCCGTGCTGAAGGAGTCCGAAAAGGAACTCCTAAAGGGAGCAAGCGCGAGGCGCATTATGCATCGACCTCTCATGCGCCAAGGGCTGGGCCCAAGGCAATTGGAGGTGCGAGGAAGAAGAAGTTCAAGAACAAGGGCAAAGGCAAGTTGACAGTGGCTTCTAGGAAGCCAAAGGACAAATCTCGCGACATCTGCCTCAACTGCGGCAAGAGGGGTCACTGGAAACGTGACTGCCGAATGGGCATAGGGCAGAGGGAGGATATCAAGGCTAGCAAGGCTATCGCCTCTGGTATGTTTGTTATTGAGATAAATATGAATACTTCTAGTTTTAAAAATTGGATTTTTGATTCTGGTTGTGGTGCTCATATTTGTACTGATGTGCAGGATCTGCAGGATAGCAGGGTTCTGGCGTCAGGGGAGATGGATCTACGGGTCGGAAACGGAACACCTGTTGCTGTTTTGGCCGTAGGGACTTTTGTTTTAGAACTGCCCTCAGGGCATGAACTTAAACTTTTGAACTGTTATTTTGTACCTAGTTTAACTAGGAATATTATATCTGTATCCTTGTTAACCCAGCAGGGTTACACTTTTGTATTTAGAAACACCGGGTGTTATTTATATAAAAATGATACAGAAATTTGCACAGCTGTTGCAAATAACGGTCTTTATATTTTGAATATAAATGAATCTCCTAAAATGACAAACAAAAGGCTCAAAAGGAGTAATCTAAAAGATGAAGCTTATATGTGGCATTGTCGTCTAGGACACACCAACAAGACTCGCATATCCACACTTTCGAATAGTGGGTACTTGGACGAATTTGATCCCAATTCATATGACGTCTGCGAATCTTGTCTTTTAGGCAAAATGCCTAAATCACCTTTTAGCGGTAAAGGTGAACGTGCCACAGAACTGTTGGCTCTCGTTCATACTGACGTATGCGGGCCCATGTCTAGCCAGGCTAGAGGTGGATTTCACTACTTCGTAACCTTTACAGATGATGCATCTCGTTACGGTTATGTGTATCTTATGAGACACAAGTCGGAAACTTTTGAGAAATTCAAAGAGTTTCGACACGAAGTGGAGAAACAAACAGGGAGAGTATTAAGACATTACGGTCAGACCGTGGTGGCAATACTTAAGTTATGAGTTTCAAGATTACTTGAAAGAATATGGTATTCTTTCACAGTGGACTCCTCCTGGAACACCGCAATTAAACGGTGTGTCCGAACGAAGAAACCGCACCTTGTTGGACATGGTAAGGTCAATGATGAGTCGCACTGAGCTACCAATATCCTTCTGGGGATACGCATTAAACAGTGCTATACTTATTTTGAATAAGGTACCGTCGAAGTCTGTTGAACAGACTCCATATGAGATATGGACAGGAAGGAAACCAGGTTTCTCTTTCCTGAAGATTTGGGGATGCTGGGCATATGTTAAACGTTTGGAAGGTACCAAACTTGAACCCAATCTGATAAATGCCTTTTCGTAGGATATCCTAGGGAACCAAAGGATATTACTTCTATCACCCACAAGAGAACAAAGTATTTGTTGCTCTACAAGCATTTTTCCTTGAGAAGGATTTTATAAATGCAGTGGTAAGTGGGAGGAAAGTAGAACTCGATGAAGATCGTAGTGATACTGTTCCTGGCAATGAATCAACGACGGAACAAGAACAGACCGTCCGGGATGAGTCTGTACCACAAACTTCACATACACAAGGACCGCGTAGGTCGGAGAGAGTCAGAACAGTACCTGAGAGGTATGGGTTCCTGATCTCACCTCATGTAGATATTAATCTTATTGAGGATAATGAACCGGCTACGTATGAGAAGCGATACAAAATATCGATTCCGCTTTATGGCAAGAAGCCATGAAGTCCGAGATGGATTCCATGTACGCCAACCAAGTTTGGACACTGGTTGATGCACCAGAAGGCGTAAAGCCTATTGGATGCAGATGGATCTTCAAGAAGAAGACCGACATGGATGGCAACGTACAAACGTACAAAGCTAGGCTTGTAGCGAAGGGGTATCGTCAACAATATGGTATTGATTATGACGAAACCTTCTCACCCGTTGCCATGATTAAATCCATTCGGATAATGCTTGCAATAGCTGCATATTTCGACTTCGAGATATGGCAGATGGACGTTAAGACCGCTTTCCTTAACGGAAACCTTTTGGAGGATGTTTATATGCAACAGCCTGACGGTTTTATCGTACAAAGACTTGCAAACAAGGTTTGTAAGTTAAATCGATCCATTTATGGATTGAAGCAAGCATCACGGTCATGGAATCAGCGTTTTGATGAGATCATAAAAGAATATGATTTCGTGCAAAACGCAGATGACCCTTGTGTATACAAGAAGGTTAGTGGGAGAGCACTTACTTTTATTGTCCTTTATGTCGACGACGTATTGCTTATAGGCAATGACATTCCCATGCTAACGTCGGTGAAAGCTTGGCTTTCATTAAAATTCTCCATGAAAGATCTGGGAGAAGCAGCCTTTATTCTTGGAATAAAGATCTACCGGGATAGATCTAGAAAGCTGCTTGGACTCTCCCATAGTACATACATTGATAAAGTGTTGAAGCGATTCAACATGGAACAATCCAAGAGGGGATTGGTTCCAATGGTACGTGGTACCTCTCTGTCTAAGGACATGTGTCCTAAGACTCAGGAAGAGAGAGACAACATGAGTCGGATACCGTTCGCCTCGGCAGTCGGATCGATCATGTATGCCATGATATGTACACGACCTGATGTCTCATATGCTTTGAGCATGTGCAGTCGCTATCAGGCCGATCCAGGTGAAGGTCACTGGATAGCAGTTAAGAATATCCTTAAATATCTTAAACGAACTAAGGATGCTTTCTTAATTTATGGAGGTGGAGAACTTGCGGTATCTGGGTATACAGATGCAAGTTTCCAAACCGACAATGATGACTACAAGTCGCAATCCGGGTACATTTTTTGTTTGAATAACGGAGCAGTGAGCTGGAAATCTTCCAAGCAAGATACTGTTGCCGATTCAACAACAGAAGCGGAGTACATCGCTGCATCTGAAGCAGCAAAGGAGGCAGTTTGGATCCGAAAGTTCCTAATCGGATTAGGAGTAGTTCCGTTAGCAGCTGAGCCCGTTCCATTGTATTGTGACAATAACGGGGCTATAGCGCAGGCTAAGGAACCAAGGTCTCATCAACGGTCCAAGCATGTTCTTCGACGTTACCATCTGATTCGTGAGATTATACATCGTGGCGATGTAAAAGTCGAGAAGGTCACATCAGATGACAACATTGCAGATCCGCTGACGAAGGCTGTTCTTCAGCAAGTTTTTGAACGACACATACATAGTTCGGGTATTAGATGCTTGAGTGACTAGCTATAGGCCAAGTGGGAGATTGTTAGACATTATGTCCCATAGCGTCACTGTTTGTAAATGATATTGTATTATTGTACAAAATTAACTATGTGATAATGAAATTGCCTTTTCCGTTTTGTAATATTATTTACTTTGATATATAAATGGCGAAAGTCCATATGATTATACCGGATTGAGATGATATGAGACAGTATCAATCCATAAAGGTTTAATCATTAAATATCCCTAGTCGGAGTATTATCGAGATCGGACATCGATAATGCGGAATAGACTAGTATTGCGCTGTGCACGTTGTGAGGGCACAACGGCATAGTTCTCATATATTTAAGTATTGGATACTTATGCAAGTGCGATAGGAGGTTTGTTTTTTACCGATGGTACGGAAAACAGCTTCGCTCTGGATAGACCCCGCGGAATCCCATTGGTAGTATGTCTGCGTGTCTATGGGAGGCCGCATCAGGGTAGGTGTATATGGTCTTAACCTGAGACTTACATCGCTAGTACTTGCGACAATCGGTAAACTTTGGTTTTGGTGGTTGGGGACCTTAACCGGTTCTGTGTACACCTCTTCTGGGTTTATCGAGAATCGTAGTGTACTGGATGTGATGTCGAGATGGAAGTATCACTTCAGACATATGGAGGTGATGATCACGCAGGACACAGAACTAGTTCTCTATAAAAGGTTGCAACCGTCGGGACAATATGACCAGGTCAGGATTGTCCGATTTAAAGAGACTAGTTGCTTGATGTCCGATATATGTTTCGTACGGGGCAGACACATCTCCATCCCAGCCCCAGGCCTAACATGTGATCATCCGATACTGGATCGATGTACGCAATACTACGGTATACTACGCTTGATATAGATCTTATATCCTATAAGATAAGAATATTCTGGAGAATTGGGTAGGCATGGCGCTTTGCTAGAAGCCAACCTTGTCTTGTGAATCGGTAAAGACGTAGTACGAGGTACGTACGTGTTCGGATTATCCGACGACCGTATTTACTGCCAACATATCCGGAGATCTCTTGGGTCGCTTCCTGAAGATTCACCTATGATATTTGATTCGGACTTAATTAATCTTGGATTATTACGGAGAGACTTTATCTTGGATAAAGTGCCTTATTAGAGAGAGAACGATTAATTTGGAATTAATCGATAAAATTATTATATTCGATATAATAATCGAAATTCGATTTCGACGCGAAATTAAAATTAGATTTTAATTCGGGCATACGAGTTAATTTAGAATTAATTCGTTAGCGACGTAAATAATAATTTTGCCAGGCGCAATTATTTATTTAAATTCGATTTAATTAACGTCGCGACGTAAGTTCGGTATTTCGGAAATATCGAACCCGAACGCGTGAGTGCACGTGGGCCCACTTTCATTTGGAAACGTGTGGGGCCCACATGACACATGTCATTATATACATTATTTAATTGTTAATGCATTTCATGGTGATAGTGTACAATACACTCAATGGTTTTGCATGTAATTTGAGTGTTTGACACTCTAAGCCATTGCATGTTTTGTGTCATAAGTTTATTATTAATTTAATAAATATTATGGCATAAATATAAATTGATTTTTGGTAACAAAAATTAATCACACAACTCTCTTCTCTCTCTCACATTGCCGAAACCTGAAACAGTTTTGGGCTCTCCATTTCTTCATTTTTTTGTTGCAAAAACTTGAAGAAATTGTGTTTGTTTGGAACATAAATTCACACACAAGGCTAGCACCTTCAAGGGATCATAAAGAGGTGATAGGGAAACCATCAAAGAGCTTGGAATACACAAAGCTTGGAGCTTCAACTCTTCTTCCTCCCTTGGCCGAAACTTGAAGCTTGGAGATTCAAAGATTTTCTTCATCACTTCTCATCACAAAAGCTTTGTAAGTATGATTCCGCCATGCTTCAAGATTATTATATATATTCAATTGTTGTATTTCATATGCTTAATCTTTCCTTGGGACATATAATAGAAACCAACATAGGAAACTTGCAACAGTGAACCTAGTCACTTCAAGTTCTCCTTCTCCATATATAAGAAAGTTTCATTAGTTCTTCTAAGATACTTAAGGATGTTCTTAACATCAATCCAGTGACTATCACTTGGATTGGCCTGATTGTGACTCCATATGCTAAAAGTATATGAGACACCAGGTCGCGTATATTTTTTCAATGTACGAGTTCTCAGAGAGTGCCAACAACTTTTAGATCTATCCAAGTAGATCCTTATTCCTAGAATAAAGGTTGTTTCTCCCAAGAATTCTACGGAGAATTTTCATGAAAGCCAAGCTTTCATCGATTGTATTATGGGAATGTCATTTCCAATAAATGATGTATCATCATTTTATAGGACAATCATTGTCAGTGCGCTCCCACTAACCTCTTTATATACACAAGAATTATCTTCGTTTTGAATTAAATCATATACCATTATGATTACATCAAAACTATAGTTCCAAGAACGAAATGCTTGCTTCAATCCATAAATGGATCGAATTAACTTGCAAACCTTGTTTGCATGCTTTGGCACGACAAAACTGTCAGGATGTTGTAAACATCCTCCAAAAGGTTTCCATTTAAGGAAAACGATTTTGACGCTCAGCTGCCATATTTTATAAATGAAACATGCAGCATTAGCGAGCATTGTCCAAATGGATTTTAACCATGGCAACGAGTAAAAGGTTTCATCGTAATCGACACAATATTGATAATAATACCTTTTCGCTATAAGCCTGGCATTGTACGTTGGTATGTTGCAATCCATGTATGTCTTCCTTGAAGACTTATATAGTACCAATAGGCACAATGCCTTCCGGTACAACAACCAGTGTCCAAACTTGGTTGGTATACATGGAATCCATTTCGGACATCATGGCACTTTGCCATAATAGGGAGTCGATACCTTGTATGACTTCCTCATACATAGCTGGTTCGTGTTCCTCAATAAGATTGACATCTTTACGAGGTGAGATCAGAAACCCATACCTCCCAGGTTGTTTTCTGACTCTCTCCGACTTACGCGGTTTTTGTGTAATCGAAGATTGTGGTACAGTTTCATCCTTGATGAACTGTTTGTGTTCCATTAAAGAATTGGTGCCTGGAATAGTATTACTATTATTTTCATCGAGTTTTACTTTCCTCCCACTTACCACTGCATATAGGTATTCCTCTTAGGAAAACAGCATGGCGAACAACAATTACATTGTTCTCTTTTGAGTTGTATAAGTACTATAATTTGGTTTCCCTAGGATAACCTACAATTAGGCACTTATCCGATTTGGGTTCTAGTTTGGTATCATCCAAACATATGCCTAGCATTCCCAAATCTCCAGGAATGAGAAAACTCGGTTTCTTTCCTGTTCATATCTAATATGAAGTCTGTCTAATAGATTTTCATGGAACCTTATTCAAAATAAGTTTTGCACTGTTTAATGCGTATCCCTAGAAGGAAAATGGTAGCTCAGAGCGACTCATGATTAACCTTATCATGTCTAACAAAACTCGGTTTCTCCGTTCGGACACACCGCTCAATTGAGGTGTTCTGGGAGGAGTCCACAGTGAAAGAATACTATACTCTTTCTGGTATTTGAGAAACTTATTGCTTAAGTATTTTCATCATGGTTCAATCGTGATGGTCTAATACTTTAGCCGATTTGTCTGTCTACTTCATATCGAAACTCTTTTAATTTATCAAAAGTTTCCGATTTATGTTTCAAAAGAAACACATAACCATAATGCGATGCCACATCCGTAAAGGTTACGAAGTATTCATATCCACTTCTAACCTAGCTAGATATGGGCCCACTTACGTCACTATGAACGAGGGCTAACAGATCGATGGCACTTGTACTTTTACTTTTACCAAGTAAAAGGTGTTTTAGGCACTTTGCCTAAGAAAACTATTTTTCGTAGACATCATTTGAATATAACACACGTAATAGAACACTCACACACATAAACTGCCCTCAAAGCCACGCACCAGCCCCCCACGCAGCACTCACGTCCCAAGCTCTCAAAGCCACGCACCAGCCCCCTCAAACACTTCACGCCTAGCCACCTTCAACAGCCCCTAACCCTCACACACCCCTCACATTGCCCAATTCACTACCGAGAAATAACCCTCAAATTGCCGCACAAAAACACTCACTTTCCATCACCAAAAACTGCTCACTATCCAGAAACTACACCCTGAAGCTACCAAAAATCAGCCACTGCACTGCACTATATCCACCGAAAATTACCCTCAAACAACAGCTCAATTACCGTAAACAGCCCCTAAAAAACTGCACCCTAAACATCAAACTACACCCACAAAACTGCATCTTTAAAACTGCAGATATAGTAGCCTTCTACCGCAAAATAGTGACTAAAAATAATATCAAAACAGCAGTGCAATAGTAGTGAAACGGAGTCAAAACAGCGGCCCAAACAGTGAAATAGCAAGGGAAAACGTTGAACCAGTGAACTGGAGGAGTTGCGGAGCATCAACCCTTCCGACAACCGTGTACCGTACTTCCGAGAGACGATTTAAAAGGTTATACCTGAGAGCACTTTTCTTATTATTTTCATTCATCTTTTAATTGTTTTATTTATTTTCTTCGCATGAAAGTCGCTTGTGGATGCATGTTATGGCCTTTGAATGGATGGGAAAATGTGTCGTCTCTTGTGGTATATAGGATAGAAACCTAGACGTAAATTCCATAGCCGAATCCGAATGGACGGTAGTGCGGTCTGTACTTGGGAAACAACTCCACGTACCACTTGAGAAAATTGCACATCTTTATTTTATCTTGTTTGTTTATTATTCGCATTTTATATTCCGTCTTTTACTTTCCGCACGTACTTGCTTATGAGGGAAGAAATGTCTAAAAGGCTACCTTTACGACAATACTTTGCGGCGCCAGACGAAGTATGTTTGGTGGAATGTGAGATATGTTCAATCGAGTATACAAATTTCTATATTGTTGTCTTTATTTTATATGCATTGTAATATAATGCGCATTGGCTAACTAGAGTGGATTAAAGGTCCTCTATTTGAGGGAAACGCCTGAAGGCTACCTTTACCACGATGTTTTGTCGCGCCTTTTATTATGTCATTTACCATTTGTATATCATCGCTTTATTTACGCATAATTGCATTCTAGTGCGCATGGGCTAACTAGGGTGGATTAAAGGTATTCTATTCGAGGGAAATGCCTAAAGGCTACCTTTACCACGATGTTTGCCGCGCCGGATGAGGTGCACTCTATTGAATGTGAGATGTGTTCAATTGGGCACACGAGGTCCTACATTGTGTATTTATTCAATCCATAAATGTGTTTATGTCGTTTTAGATGCCATTTTGGTAATCTCGTTCGAACGTGTTTCCGAACGCTACACGAACGTATGCATTCTGTCTCAGTCCGTTCGGAACACGTTTACGAACGCTACTCGAACATGCATGTATTTTGTTTTATCTTGCATCAAGTATTATCCCGTTCGAACGTGTTCTCGAACGCTATACGAACGCGAACCTTCTGTTTACCATTCGAACGCGTTTTCAAATGCTACACGAACGCATATATAGTGAACCGATTCATTTTCATCACATTTCATGCATGATTGCTTCTTGGGTGATTTCTCTTGCATTATGTAATTAATCATATCATTCAATTATTGACAATTTTACTGTTGTCATCTATTTGTATTCCTGTATTTATCTATTTGATGTGTTCGTGAGATTGTATTCAAGCATGATTAGGTCGTTAGTATGTTACTTGTTTCTTAAGCATGATTTAGCTGTTAGTACGTTATTCCTCTATGCATGATTTGGTTATCTTCTTTCGCAATAGGCGTTCAATTTACGTTTATGTTTAGGTTGTTATTTATTTTTCGTGTTTGATGATTCAACATGTTCATGAGATTATTGTGTGATATGGTATGTTTGCCATTATGATGATTTATTTTATACATGTGAACTTAGAAGTAGATTATCCTCGGAAATATATGTTTCTTAGGCTTGGTTAGATTATTGCACAAATCATTTCATTACAAGTGGATAAGTAAGGGACTATTCCGAACCCAACGGTTTGAGGTCTTCCCTTGCGAGGGGTGAGTGCAGCCTTAAATCATTTTCCCAGTTCACATCGGGTGTCGACTCCATGTTATTTCTTCGGTTTAGTTCCCCGCGGGCTATTCCATACTCCTGATCGGGCCGCGAGCCCGGAACAGCGTCGTCCACGTCTGTGTCCTACAATTGGATCCTTATACTATGATGGCAAAATTGAAGGACCTTCATCGATCTAACATTAGATCGCAAATGTATGAATTGCAGAAAAACCTCTTTCGCTCTCGAATGTCAGAGGGTACATATATTGAGCACCATGTGTCGCAGATGATTGCTGACATTGAACAGCTGGGTCAGCTAGTCATAACCTATAAGGCTGAGACTTCTATTGATTTGATCTTGCAGTCTCTACCTGATAGTTGGAGCGGGTTCATCATGAACTACAATAGGATGAACCAAGACTATACTATTGGAGAGTTAATGGCAATGCTGCGTGAAGCAGAAAAAGAGCTATTGAAGGGCAAAAAGCGTGAGGCGCACTTCGCTTCAACATCTCAGTCTCCGAGGGCTTGGCCCAAGGCAACTGGAGGTGTAAAGAAGAAGAAGAAGAAAGGCAAGGCCAAATCGTCAAAGTCTTCTGGGAAGGCAAAGGACAAATCCCAAGATGTATGCCTGCAGTGTGGCAAACAAGGTCACTAGAAGCGTGATTGCCGTGAGTACAAGGCGCACATGAAGGAAATCAAAGCGGGCAAGGCACCGGCTTCAGGTATGTTTGTTATAGAAATAAACATGTCTACTTCTAGTTTTAAAAATTTTATTTTTGATTCTGGTTGTGGTACTCATATATGTACTGATGTGCAGGATCTACAGATTAGCAAGAGACTGGCCTCAAGAGAGATAGACCTTCGAGTTGGAAATAGGACAAGACTCGCTGTTTTGGCTGTTGGGACTTATATTTTGGAACTGCCCTCGAGGCATGTACTAAATCTTTCAGACTGTTATTATGTACCTTGTTTGACTAGGAATATTATATCTGTATCTTTATTGGCCCAATGTGGCTATACTTTTGTATTTAGAAAAACTGGGTGTTTTTTGTATAAAAATGATATGGAGATATGCAGTGCTAATGTGAATAATAGTCTTTATATTTTGAATATAAATCAATCTCAAACATATAATGTAACAAACAAAAGGCTTAAACTAAGTAACAAAGATGAAACT